>JAULBP010033281.1:0-13492 GCA_032355345.1 Lepetodrilus pustulosus
TAACGGACAGTTCACGCAATATAGAGTAAATATAATCCGAACTTCTGAGTGCAGTTATGAAAATACGACAGGATTTAAAAGCTGGAAACAAGTCGATTATTGTAGAAAACTATTATTCTGGTCTAACAAAATTGTTTGCAGTTAGTCCCTCTTTCAGTGGAACGAAAAATCGTCTTTTCGAACTCAACCGACGGCCTATAAATAGGTTTCTGTTTCACAGTTAGATAACAGCATCCTTGCTTTATGAAAACATCACATTTTATGGAAAATAAATCATTTTGTTTTCAGTTTTTAGACAAAAACAAATTGTACAGATCATTATTAATCTCTGCTGTGTTGATAGATTGATGGATGAATGGATGATGGATAAATGATGGATGGATGATGGATGGATGGAATGGGACTCTCCAACTGCATGTATAGACAGACTAACCATGATCACAGGAACATTAGCACTCTTAGACTGTGACAGCCTCTTATGTACAATGAGATTTTTGGAAGATTTCCTGTTCTCTTTGCAGTTGTGTGCAGATAATTGATATTTCACAGCATGTAAAATCAGAGCATGTTACATGTCACTGAATAGATATTTAGCCATTAGAAGTATAATTTAGTGTTGGTGTTGAATACATGGCCCAATTTTGAAAATGAAACCAATACACTTTGATGAACTATTTACATCATGTATCATGAACTATTCATTGTTATCAAGTGGAAAGTAATCTTTCTATTCTGGAGAGATATAGATTTGGGAATAATTAGGATACATGTATGTGTTCAACCAAGATACAGCCAAAGTGTAGCGGCAAAGCATCTACAATTGATTACATGTGGCAAGGAGACAATGTTCTTATCCTTTAAGGTCTCTGATCATGCTAGTCACTGCTAAGTAAGAGATTCAGTTCTAGATTAAATGAAAAACATTTAGATTGATTGTAGCACAGTTGGTCCTCCTAGACTGGTTCATCCCGGTTGTAAGCCTTGCCATCAGCATGCAACACTGGACAAGAACCTGCTGTTCTACCTGTACAGAGTTCTACCAGAGTTCTACCTGTACAGAGTTCTACCTGTACAGAGTTCTACCTGCAGAGTTCTACCTGTACAGAGCTCTACCTGCAGAGAGTTAATTCTACCTGCAGAGGTGTGGATTTTGAGCCTTTGAGAATTTGCCAGCACTAAATGTTCATCAGATATCCAAAGAATGCTAACTGCAGCATATTTTATAGTGTGCATTTTAAAAAGGTAATGGAAAGTGCTGGGATAACAGTCTAATGTTATTGGTGTTCTTAAGGTTGTGTAAGGATAAAGCTAACATTACTGCTATGCTGGATTATCACTTCTAGAAGGCCAATAGTGTGAGATTTAGAAGCAAATTGTTCTTGCATATCACAGATGGAAGAATATGTTGTTTATGATCAAAAGGATTTATGAAGGATATGTTGTTTACAATCAAAAATATTTAGGAAGGATATGTCATTTATGATCAAAGGGATTTGCAGTAATCAAAAAGTTATTCCTTAACCCTCTACTTGATGCAGGCAACTTGAGATGCCCTAAAGAGAAATATCTGTGCCAAATCCAGCAGGGAGAGGGTCAAACAACCATGCTAAAACGATTTGTATTGATGACCAGTATCAGTGTCATAAGAATGCATGCTGCGGTAATTCACTTGTATGCCATTGGTTGAGAATTATTAATTAGTGAGATTATTTTCCATATGATTAATTGATGGTTGAGATAACTGTCAAGTGAGATTGGTGTCTGTATCCAATGGATGTGAAGTAGATAGGTCTGGAGACTGAGTTCAGATAGACATCGGTTACACCAGGGAAGGATTAGAATGATGTATCAGGGACGGCTTCTTACATCAGGCCAGCGTCGCTCACTGGGGATTGATTACATTCTAGTTTTGTTGATTACAATCTTACATTTTCAAATAGATGTCCTGATGCCATATTGATTACATTGTACTGAATGTATGCTCTATATTTCATGCTACCATACTACTGGGTAATTATATGACATTATATACATGATATTGATTACTCATTGTAGTTACTAAATGATGTTGCTTGTAAAAACTTTTTACAATCATGTCAAATTATCTGCTTGGCTGTTTCTTATGGAGTTACGTGACATCTTCATTTACTTGCCATCTTCAGTGCGACAGGTTCAGCAAGTCTTTGCATCAACATCCAACATTGAATTTCACAAACTGTTTTATATGAACAGTCTTGATCACTATGGATATAAAAATATTTAATTACATGTATTTCCCAAAATAATTATGCACACTATACATCCATTCCAAAGGCATAAACTGTTAATACAAATCAATCGTAATCCTGGGTGCCTTTTCTAATGTTTCACAAATAGATCCCCTGGTGAATAACAAATATTTCAGAATATGTAGACCTCTGATTGATGTTGGTTATTAGATTTCTATTAAAATTGGTAGTCGCTGGCCATACATTCCAGCATATATTTTTTTTACGTATTGCTTCATTTAATTTTTGGCAATATAACTAACAAAACGTAAAGTAATCATGAAAACTATATATCACATTCTGAGATTGCATCGCTGTAAGCATCTCTTGCTTGGATTATCTCTCTATTTTGAAATTCCTTCAACATATGTTTTAATACATTATCACCTGAATATGCAGGTAACCTTACTATAAAACAGCTGAAGATGCATGTAACCGCAGCTCATTATCTTGCCTTCTGGAACACACAGGTACTCAATCCAGTCCAGCGAGTGCTCGGAGTTGCCGATCCTCCAGAGGTGCTTCTCTACCTGTGTTGTGCCAATCACACTTCAAAGAGACGTGGCACCTGTTGGGCAACCTCTCGTTTGTTGTTGTGTGCCATGAGGACGACAGCTGATTGAAACACATGCACAAACACACCAAGACAGACAGACAGACACACACACACACACACACACACACACACACACACACACACACACACACACACACACACGAACATGATGCGAATGGTTCAGTTGTAAACAGGTTTATCTAGTACATTGAAATCAGCCATGAAATCACATCTACACGTCTCAATTAGATATATCTGATGTGTGGATTTTCTTTCATCTTGCTTATTCTCGGAGCAATTATCTGATTTTGTGCATTAAATCGTCGCCTTCTTTTCATCTTCATTATTTACATTAATATATATTTCAGCTGTTTTGTGGGGCCTCCTCTTTTATCACAGACTCTGACATTGTATAATGTGATCAGCTTACATCTGGCAATTTGTTTTATCTGTGAGTGTCTCTGATTTATCTGATAACTGAACACAGAAATAGATACTAAAATCAGGGATATGTCGTACAATAAATAATGGTAGCTAATTCATGCTATTGTTTAAATACATATGTCATGGGGAGAGGTCAATGTGTACATGCTGATCGATCAACTGGGATAAATTATCACAAGAATTATTTCTATTCACTGCCTCCTAGAAGTATGGACATTCTGAACACTTACAGAAGTACAGTCGACCCACGTTTATCCGGATGGGTGTGTTCCCGGTACAATCGTGCGAATAACTGAATTTCCAGATGTCTGAGTCATTTTACATAGGAAGACCAATATATGGTTCCCAGTAAAAAACGTGCAGATAGCGAGGGAACCAGTTATCCGAAGTCCGGATAAATGGGTGTCGACAGTATAGAGCAGCTTTCAAGAGTATTTCACATGTCACGTCTTGTCAGTTTAGGGCAGGAGGAAACCTACAACATCTATATTTGTTTATTTGTTGTAAACATTAATAGTCATAAGACATGTTATGATCTGTATGTTTGGCCATGTATGTCATTATTTATATAATGCCATCAAATATATCATTGTGTGTATGTTTTCCATGACAATAGTCATTCACATTCAGAATACATTAACATAAAATAATATCATATATGTGTCAACAATGATGTTCTACATAATGTGTTATGGTCTACTGGAATATATTTGTTGTATGCTAACAGTTATGTGATGTTACCAGACATGCCATATCTGTCAAAGCACATGCCATGGTTAATATTCTAGACATATTTAAAAAAATCATATATTGTCATAAGATACGTTATGGTCAATATTATTGTCATATGTCAATGGACATTAGACACATTAGATTAGAACATATCTTGTTCAAGGCTGCGTGCTTAAGACTTAGCTGTGCTGTGGTCAGATGGAGTTAAGTTTAAGCTAATCCTGGTCTGTAGCTTAATACCTGCAAGGCTTAGGAGAGCTCTACTGATAGTAACTTCAGAGAAGACAAAGGTCAGAGAGCGAGAGTATCAGTTGCTGTCAACATACATGTTTGATGCCAATGTACTGTACATGTGGGTGGCCAGGTTATCAGGTGGAAACCACTTCACGAAGAAACAGTAACTGTAGTCTTACTTGTAGAAGAATTATTCAATTATGTCTATACTGGTTAGTCTTTGTCAATGTATACAGCTGTAGTAGTAGCCCATATATATCAATATCAAAGACATATTTCATGTACATGTAGATACAATATTTCATTTCAATACATTTATCATGATTTTTCTTGTTTTGACAGGTTTTGGAAAACAATTCCTGTAGAGTCTTTGAGGCATTTGTTTTGGTTTGGATTTGTTAATGATTTTTTTTTAAAGATACATTAAAAAGATTATCAGTAGGGTCTTTGACAAAGAATGCTTTTATACTATCTGGTAGGCACATTAATCTTGGTTTATGCTAATTTATCTCTTTGCTCTGATAGGGTATGTCCAGTTTATTCCATCAGGAAGAGGGTTAAAGGTCATACTGTAGTATAGAACTCGTACCTTATTAATATGCTGAAGTGTACTAGTATCTTCCTTTTTTTTTCAATCTTTGAAATGGTACCTTAAGTCTCCAGGGTATCCTTTCACAAAGCTAACTTACACTAAGAGGCCATAATATTCTCTTTCTAATGCAAAGAGAGCGCTACAGTCTCTTAGTGGATAAGAGAGCTCTGTGAAAGGATACCCAGGCCTCTGATCATGAACCATTTTGAATTTGATTTCATGATAAAGATCAAATTTTATGGTGGGATTTGTGAACAAAATTGAATTGAGCATGAAATCGTACTAAAAAAGTTTGTTTTTTAATTTTGGGACCAGGTGTAGAAGTAACATGACTACTATCTGGAGTATCACCGCTCACTAAACGAAAATCAGGCCCTGAGATTACAAAGCCTTTTTTAACTTTGATTTCATGCTCAACTTGCCATTTTGTACACAACTCCTCATTTAGAATATTGAGGTTGAGCATGATATTGTACTCACAATGTTTCATAATCTCGGGTCCTGATCTTTAGCTTTAAGCATTTAAGATTCAGCGTTTAGGTTCTAAAGACTTGGTTGATTGATGGTGACTTGGCAAAGAATACACAGTTCTGGCTATGTTATCTGGTATAATATGTGTACATCTAGATTGTAATCTCTAGGCAAATGTTTGAAGAGGCATTGAAAAATGTTGATTGATACTAAGACTAGAGAAGCTTATGTAGTTAGCAGATAAGATATCTGTAGAAGTATGCATATAGTACTTGGAAATGTTCGATGTTGTGGAAATGTTCATCATTATTCAGAAGGAATTTTGCTATCCGGCAAGAAGTGTATGAAATAATGTTTACTTAACCTTTACGTCCCCCGTTTTATTATCACTGCTCTATAGGGCATGTACAGTTGCCACCAGCAGGGAAAGGGTTAACTCACAAGTAATTACAGATTATATTTAATGAGTAAATTGGAGACCGGGAAAACCAATAGTTTTAAGACTAGATATTTGATGGTGATATTTCCTGTTCATGTGTTGACTCGTCAGGAGGAAATATTTAATCAAATACGAATATTCCAACATTACACAGGGTGTGAGTAATTAGATGGTGTATGCAGTCATTGTGAGATACCAGACATTATCATGTTGATATTATCTTTTAAGGACAAGGTGTGAACTACAGCAATATTTAAGTTTAATTTCCTCATCCTGTCTGTATTTCTTTTTAACATTTGAATAGAATGCTCCTCTTCTTTTTTAAGGAGTGTCTTTACAAGTATTACTCCAGGCACATTGAATGTTATTTTCATCCATATGAATAACCCCATTGATAAGATCACAAAACTTCCTGAATCATAAATTTATGATGATATCAGATATGGACCAATTATGTTTCTGCAATGAAAGGGGAAGGTAGTTCAATGCAGTTTTCTGCGTATTTTATTATTCTTTGGTTTGTGATTTTTTAACGGGTCTACAAAAGATGACCCAGACTGACAAAATGAGTCGAATGATTCCCAGGACTGTGTGGGGATGTCTACTGGACCATGATGAAATTGAGGAGCTTGAGCAGGTTGAGGACCCCTAGGGTTTCAAAGGCAAAGGGGGCAGCTATGATTATGATTTTTATCAGAAAGGTATGAATATGCGTTCAGGGTTAACCGTACATTCTTTGTAGCGTCAAGTGCTTCACGTTCCACCTCTGTAATATAGACCTACGAACCAAAGCCAAAATAATAGATGTTATTTATTTCTTTCAATGAAGACCTTTCAATGAGGAATGCATTCTAGTTAATGTCAGGTTTTCTTATTCTTCTGGGGTTTGATTTAAATAAGAAATTGTTCTTTAGAAGAAGGAGAAATAGATGTTATCCTGATCCACAATAAAAGTGGGGAATTTTAAAATGTGGACTTAGTGCAAGGTGCTGGTGCGACAACCAATGATTAGCTCGAGGGAATCCACAGAACAATTCTATTGGATTTCTAATGGAAAAAGGCTTAATTTAACATCTAGATTCTGAAAGGAAATCTAAATTGAAAGTTAAATTTTGACAATTGTTAATCTGTTAATGGAGAATTAATTTGATTCTAAATATATTTATTGAAATAGAGTGGCTATTGCTGTTTACTTGGTAAATAAGGAGCTGCATAAAGTCCTTAGGAGTCCTGGAGTCCTGTGGAACCCTGTGGAACTTCATATCTTGCAATAACCCACCATCATTAATAAAGATATCAATATCGTTATTCCTTTAGTGTTTAGATTTGATTTAGAAGTTTATTTGCAATTGGATGGCCACTTGCCATTTTTAAAGCTGAATATATTTTATCACTTATTTCTTTTATTAAATCAACATTATTGAGTATCCAGGTGAACTCAAGTGAAGTAAATTTTGAGGATTTATTTTATGATTAACAAAACAAACCCGTAAAATTGCATTGTGCATTATATGTACGGCGGTATACCGATTGCTCCTGGGAAAATTCTAGATCTGCAGCTTTTTACAATTCCTAAGAGCTCTACATCTGTCCCGGCCTGTCGTTATCAAACACACTTCATGGGATTCCAAATATAAATTGTAAATCTAAATCATTGTAAAAAAACTGCAAATCTGAAACTATGCCAAAGAAATTGTGACTAACAGTAACACTTTAAAAAATATTTCTCGAGCTTCATTGTGTATGTAGACCTTTCATTGGTCAATGTTGCTAAGCATCTGGGTCTTCTTAGGCACCAACCTTAGCCATAAACTACACCATTGGAATGTAAGTTACATTAGAGTTACAATGGTTTTATACAGGGGCACCCCTGATATATAAAAATAAATCCTAATTCTGCCAATTATGTCTCTAATGGATGTTACAATTTTTTTTGTGGTTAGATGGCATGACATCAGATTTACTCCAGTCTTGAAAATCGTGGTATTCTAGACCTTATTTAGGGGCAATTACAGTGTTCTGTTGTTGAAAAAGATGTTCAGACAAACTCATTTATCAGTGAGTGAAAATACAAGGTGATTAAGTTTCAAACATAAAGAAATGTATTTCAGGAAGTGGCTTATCCAGAAGAACAACATAAAATAATTAACAAATATTTATTCAATAGAATATGAATATACATAATTGATATGAACTTGTGTATACAATTTTAATACGATGCATAATGAAATAAGTAATACAATAGATCCTTTATCCTCTAGAGGCCAAGGATTTTTAGGTTAGAAAAGGTCATGTGGTACCGTATCTCTTTATTGTGCATACTGTAACGTATATGACGCACAATACTGTAACGTATATGACGCACAATACTGTAACGTATATGACGCACAATACAGTAACGTATATGACGCACAATACAGTAACGTATGTGACGCACAATACAGTAACGTATATGACGCACAATACTGTAACGTATATGACATGAGAGCTGCTAGGAGTTGTAGCATCACTTTATGTCACGGATGGAACATTGGGCTTTCATGGTAGCAATTTTGTTTTCCTTTATGAGTGTTAATTATGTAGCCCTTCTAATTACAAGGGGATCATTTAATTATCTAATGCTTTTTGAATTAGGATGTAAGTATTCATTTTCACATTTATTGTCAGCTGTATTTAAATATCTCCATTATAAATCTTGAAATTTAAAGAAAATTAATACTTTGACATGAAGCCTAAGATAAAATGAATTTTTAATAGATATCTAAAAGTAAATATTTTCTATCAGTTGTAAACGTCTACACTTCTAGATCCATGATTATCCTCTAAACATTGATGTTTGTCTATAATTCCTTCCAGAAAGATTCTTGTGGACAAGTTCGTGTTTCATAACGCATAAATATTTACATGCCAAGAGTAGATCTCCATCAACTGGGCCATTGCAAGAAGTTAAAACATTGGGCAGAAAACCAATGAGAGATGTGATATTATATGTCTTGAAGCTCCTCTTTGTTGGTTCTGTGAGCCAGATCATTTTCAGTCTTGCTTATATTGTGAGCTAGATTGCTTTCAGTGTTGCTTGTTCTGTGAGACAGGTCTCTGTCAGTGATGCTTGTTCTGAGTGCTAGAGAGGATTGACCACAAACTCCTAGGAGGAAGTTAGGAGGGATGGAAAAACCTTGACCCAATATTCTAGAAAACCCAATTCCAAAGTGATTATATGTCAATTTGGTCCAGTAATCTGGTACTATTAGGATAAAGGCTGATCCTACACGACCAGGAGTGCCTGTTTATTGCCTGTTTATTGCCTGTTTATTGCATGAACTGCTGGAGAGTAGCACATTCATTAAGGATATAGGAGGTCATCACTACAGTTGCCACACCATTTATTGGACTTTGTAAAAATATATAACAGAGCACTTTGTAATGGTGGATGGCTGTCGTACAAATATGATGATGATGATGATGATGATGATGATGATGATTATGATGATAATGATATATATGATTGGGTTTGTCTGGTAGAACATATACATACATGTACAAGGTTCTTGATTATATGCATGATCATTGGTTATATGCTCTATTAACCCTATCCATGCTGGAGGCAACCAGATATGCCCCAACGAGCTGTGATCGTGCATAAATAACATACATGTATTGGAATTTTGCAATCAAAAAGCAAAAGTGTTGGTTTTGTGTATATTCTCTGTATATAATAGGACTAATTGCAATATTATTCAAACAGTATGCAGAGTTTTAAAACCAATTGCAAAATGGGTAAGCAAAGAACAAATACATTCTTGAATGTCCTGATGCTACACAATATGTATCTTAGATCATCTTCAGTAAGCCAATGGGATTCTATTTTGTTTGATCACTCCTTCACATTAATGGGTACATGATCTGTCTTAAAGATCACGGCTTGATCACAAAGCAATGCCATTTTCCGTGGAAATAGATTGGCTAGTTTGGAGCTCATGTATTATTCAAACTCCTGTGACTATTTATAAAAGCATCAAAGGTTAAACTTGAAAAAAAGGTGTTCTCAGCATCAAATAACAGTGGTGTTCTTTGAGGCTTAAGCATCAAAACTCTGGAAAGTAACGTTCCTGTTGTCGCTATCATCCCTACTATATATACCCACTCACACTGCAGCTGTGATTCTAGTTAACAAACATGGGTATCCTTTCACAAAGTTCTCTGTTCCACTAAGAAACCATAGCACTCTCTTTGCAGTGCATCTAAGCTATCGGCAAAGAGAGCGCTATGGTCTCTTAGAGGCTAAGAAAGCTTTGTGAAAGGATACCCTGTGTATCACAAAGGGGTTGTACTGTAGTCGGGGCATAAATAAGGCATGCATCGTGTTGATGTTTTTTATTATTGCATTAGTATAGTGCTTTCCCCTTCTGCAGGAATATTTCACCCATTTGCACACCATGTTGTTACTATTGCAGGAAATTGTTTGTTTCTCAACTTAAGCTCAGACTACAGGTATGAACCTTTCTTGAAATGCAGACCAAGTCATAAATCAGGGACTTAGTAACACCATGTTTTTACATTAGCATGGAATGGTAGTTTTATTAAATGCAGACCTAGAATCCCAGCGAACAAAATTAACACTAGTCCTCTACCCCGGGCCATTTCTCCCAATGCTAAAGGTATCCGAAGGACTAGTAGAAATTCATGTCTTTTATTATTTGTATTACTATTTGGGCTTGTAATTTTAAAGTTAATTTTGATCCCTGTTCTGTGAAATGGGTCAGTACATCTTCTCATTGATTGCTGGATGGTTTTTTTTGTTTTTTTTTAAATAATTTTTTTCAGTTTCTTTTTATTTTATTTATTTCATATTTTTATTTCGTATTTATTCATTTCAATAGACAGTTTACAAAAAAAAGTATCATATGATTGCTGGATGATGTTTATGAAACGGGACAATCGTTACGTTTTCCTGCTAATGTTTTGTATTTGATTCCGTATTTAACATTACAATCCAGAAATGAGTGCACGTTGACAATGCTAAGTCTCGTGCAAGTTGTTAAATATTTTTCTCCGGGTCTCCTTGTGGAATGACAAAAACAAAAGAAAGGGAGAAAGGAAAAAAATGTCTTGTGCTATGGACTAAAGGAGTTTGTTTTCCGAGAGTGTGAAATTCAAACAATCGATGAAACAAGTTGAAGAATGGGCGACAATTTGAAGCATTATGAGCACTGGCCCTCTAGGTTTAATTAAAGGCACACTGCTGTCCTCACGCTAGAACAGATGACCTGGAGCAGCTTCTCTTCTCCTTCATCACTGTTTATGGAAATTCTTTTAAAGGGATAATTCGGTATGCGTGGTGAACATTGGGCAGTCACGACAGACATTAAATCTGCTCATTTTCGTTTCTTCAGGGATATAGATTTCTATCCTTAAAAGTAAAATTTATTAAATGAAAATGACTGCAGGTTCATGGGCATGGAATTAAATTAATCGAGGAAATGCTGCATGAAATCTCAATTACTCACTGCGTAGTTGATGGTCTCAATTCTGTTCTTCACTACACAGGGGAAGCAAGTCATCGATCTTTCGTAACACGTGATCAGCCATAACACATGATCAATGGTTGTTATTACAGCAATGGGACAGCATCCGTCGTAAAGGTCGCAACTTGCTCGTGGAGCAATGTCATTTTCAATAAAATAGATTGGCTATTTTGAAATTTATTGATATTTAATCCTGACCCCCGTGCATTTTAAATAAAGCTTAAGAAGTTATATGTCACTCGATCCAAATTCAATAAACTCGCTAAAGCATCTGCCAGATCATGGTTGTAACTGATGTATAGGAGGGTAAATAACACAAATGTCATGTCAAATCATTTTTAGGGTCAAGTAATGTCACAGTAATTGGGACAATAGTATTAGTTATTGTTGTCTATTGAAGAAAATTGAAAGATTTTGTTGGATTCATGCATTAGAAACGAACATTTTAGTGGTAGAAATTAAGGCTACTAATTCAAGGATGCCCTATAGTAGGCTACAGCTCTTACTTACTGTAGTCAGTCAATAATATTTCAGCAATTTCAGTCGATATGTATGTAAAGGTTGTGTCCTGCCAAGTGGAATAAATTACCTTGTCCAAGATCTGACCCCCGAGATTACAAACCCTTTTCAGTACAAAGTTGTACTCAACTCGAAGCTTTGTTCACAAATCCCCATATAGAATTTTAGCTTGAGCGTGAAATTGCACTCAAATGGTTTTGTAATCTCGGGTGCTAGTGTGGTAATTTGTAGTCAATATTAAAATATTAAGTATCTTTATTTGACCTCCAACTCTCTACTCACATAAGTAATCCGATTTTATTAATTGTATTGGAAAAACTCTTCAACATCTACAGTTTCTAGACAACTATATTTGATTTCATAAAGTCTTAAGCCATAAGATTTGCGTTGTCTTCCAAATGTACCTTGCGAAAGACTGAAAGGGAGATTCAAGTATTATCTCTCCATTGGGACTAAACCTGAAACAAGCATATGGTGATTTGTTTTCCATTAGTATGGAGAGAACTGGCTGATGTACGATTTGGCAGAGATCACTAATACCATTTTCATTGTTGGGCAAAATCTTGATAATAGTGTTATCCTTCAGAAAAGTGTCTTGGGTGACTTTGGGTTGTCAAAACTAATCCATAGTTTTGACACTGTTGTATTAGCTTACGGCTCACGGCATTAAGTGAAGGGATCATGAAATGGATGCTTTCTAAGTGGATACTGTTTCAGAGGAAATGTTTCAGAGGAAATGTGAAAGGAAAAATATGTTATGTGTGAAGACCAAGACCAAGTTTCTGTCCAGAATTGTGATTTACATACACTATAGTACAGTTACTATGGTACAGTCACTATGGTACAGTGTCCAATATGGTGAATAGCCAATTTCTTCAGTCTGTTCGTGAGAGAATAATGTCTTTATTTATATGAAATTATATGAAATTTTTTATTGGTCGTACAATGCAGATCTTCTTGTTTCCTTAAGCTCCCAACATTACTTTTTCACTCTCTCCATTATTACATCCCAGAATTGTTTAATGTTACAGACTATTGAATAGATTTAGTATGGAACATGTGTATAACAGCGTGAAATTCGATCCACAATATTTTGACAGGGGAACATGTCATCAAACTTCTGCAATGCAGTGCCTCTCCATGGATATCTTAATTATTATTATTAATGATTTGACAGGGGTTAAAGGGCACATTATTACTGGGAGTGATTGGTCAGTTTTAATAAATTCTGGACGTGTTCCTAATGGAATCAGGCTGCCACTATCCCTGACGGATGTCTGAAGTTGTGAGGCCACAGATAAGGATTTCCACCATTAAGGTGATTTCCCTGGTTTCAGATGGCATCTTAGTCTCAGATGGCATCTGCTGGTCTTCTTAGTGGCTAGAATGCAGTCTCTAGAGGGCAAGACTGGATGTGATGTTACTGGTTAATTTGTATGATAATATCAGAACTTTATGTTGCAGAAAATTGTTTTTTTTTCCTGAGCAGAATATTTTTAGAGCATTAACCACGATTTCTGAAATATTATCCAATTTTGGTACATTGTCCCCTCAATATAACGCTGAAGTTGTGGTCCATGACATACCCCCTGCATTATATTACCTGCCTCGTACGATATTACAGGGAAATAGTGGAAAATAATAATTTGATCCACGGTTATCCAATTCTGCGCTGCATTGGACCATGTTATTTCAAGGGGTCACTGCATTTCA
>JAULBP010033392.1:0-13488 GCA_032355345.1 Lepetodrilus pustulosus
TAAAAAAATTATACAATCGTCAACAGATCGTGCGCAGCTCGTTTAAAAGCTTAATACCCCGAAAACCGGTAACTCGATGGTATATATTGCTTGGAGATAGTCCCTTCTCAAAGCAGTAAGTCCGATTATATTTAACATTGGAACCTACGACCATCTTAGATTAACACTAATTTGCTGACTTCGAGGCCATGACCCCGTTTCCAACTCAACAATGTACACCCAAGAATCTGGTCTATTTGCTGTACATTCTAAACAATTTCACACCTTTGCAGTTTGCAGTCTTCCTCTCGCATGCCAATTCCTCCCAGATCTGCCTTAGACAACAATAGAAGTCGTCTGTCATTCCGTGCAGCTGTTCCAGGGGGCGCCGCCTGCAATTCTTCCTCGTGATCCCCAAGGTCAAGTCCTTATGGCGCTCGTGCCACATCAGCTGCAGTTGGAAGAGCAATAGCCGTATGATGATAGCAAAGAGGAAGGACTGTACTACTAGTGTCTGTGGCGTATCTGGGTCAGCTTAAAACTCGAACATTACGCGTTAATGAGTATCATGTGCCATCAATAAATCTCCGAAATAGGTCATGCCGACACTTGCTCTACCGTAGAATCACGCGGAGAAGTAAATGGCAAGGAAATAGCATCAAAATCTGCAGTTAATCTAACTTTCTACAAGGAACCTTATGATTTACGATGAATGGTGATTGCATTATAATTCGTGAATAAAGCGTTATGTTTGAAGCAGTTTGTTATAAAGAGTGATGCGTCATTTAACCCTCTCCATGCTGCAGGCAATCGGAGATGCCCCGAAGGGCTGTGTTTTGGTATAATCTAGCATGGAGAAGGTTAAGCCATCACAACATTCAATAAATACAGCAACTTGATGTTAATCCAGTTTATTACATTCTCAATACGTCATGCATATTCACATGGAATTAATTGATAATATCGCTGGATATTTCATGGCATACGTTCAACCTGGGGCCGATTTCATGCTCAAGTTTACATTTTTATATTGAGTTGAGCATGAAATCGTACTCAGGAAAGTTTCGTAATCTCGGGGCCTGATGTCACGATTACTGTTTCAGGCCATGGTATCGATTCTCGAAGCTTTCGACCATAGCGCTCTCGTAAACGTGCACGAGCGCCATGTGTAAGAGATCGAGCGAGAGTGCTTATGGTCTCGTAGGAGATATGAGGACTTCGAGAAACCATACCATGCCCACGAGATTACGAAACACTTTGAGTACGATTTCATGCTCATGCCAAAGTTTTACATGGAGATATATGAAAAAAAAGTATGAATTGAGCATGAAATCGTACAAATATATAACAAGAGTTTCGTTATCATGGCGAAATACTTGTTCAAGTCTCGTTGGGCGTGATTGTATCATATCTAGTTAAACGTTTTCTCTACATGACTGTGTATACTTGGTTGACAGTATCCTTAATGTCATCAAGACCTACACGGTTCTACAGAGAATTTGGTTATCTAAAAATACCGCCAATTCCTTTTTCTGAAGCTTTCATAAACACTCTTCATATAGCGTCTCAACAATCACTTGGCAACACATGCGAAATCATGTAGCAACCGGCGTGTTTTCTGTGTGTTGTCTTCGTTGTTGTTTGGAAGACGCTAGATGGGAAAGAAAGAACACACTGTTATGACACTGGAACTGCTGTGTTGACGCATATTGCGCATTTCACTTGTTATGCGATCAGAATAACACCCCAAGCAAGTTATCTACAACAATAGACCTGTTAGGTCTATTTATTGTCAACCCGACACTTACGCCATGTAAACAAACCTCAACATCCGCGGAGCGCCGCCATTATTGTGCACACAATGCTGGACAACTTTCAAATATGTCCGTAACTTGACGCGCCATACGAAGGACTATATGATGGTTTAGAAAATGTTTTAGTATAACTTTCAACCAACGCTTCTGTGAACGCAATAATAACTATAACAAGGTACTTCGCAAACACATTTATTTTATAATAATGGCCACATAAGTTTCCCCAATACATTCCATGTTTTCGGTCGTTAACCTTTATCGCAATACCAATCCCAGTAAGCATCTGGCCATTTTTTGAAAGTTTTCAAATTAAGTTTACATTCACGAAGTAAATGTTTATAAATTTCACGTGTGAAGACTGCGGTTAGTGTTGATCCTACAAGCACTTCAGATTGCTACTGTTGCCTGCACAAGCAGATAAGAATCAACCTCGGGGTGTCTATCTGGTAAACTGTCTGGAGATTGCAGCATCACAGGTTGCAACTGTTTCAATGCATATGTGTGAGCAGTAGGTTAAGTGAGCGTGACCAACTATCTGTCGATTATCTACCTTTGACAAACGTTTGACATGCCGGTAGGTAGCGCCACTTCCATGGCGCCCACAATTAACATGATCTCCAGTATAGGATGCCTGTTATCGTAGCACCAAATACTGGGTATCCTTTCACAAAGCTCTCTTATCCACTAAGAGACTGGTAGCGCTCGCTTTGCCGATAGCTAACACACTGCTAAGAGAGTGCTACCAGTCTCTTAGTAGATAAGAGAGCTTCGTAAAAGGATACCCTTGCCTTTAGATCAACGTGGTTTAGAGGTTAGCCTATTTTTGTTACGTTGCTTTGAAAATAAAAAGTCATTGTATTATTGTTTTCCCTTTCACTGTAGATAATTATTATGAAAATAATTATGGAACGTGGTTCAGGACGAGAATAGTAGGCTAGGCCTACTTGTGTCGGAGATGGAACTTATAACGAACAGTGCAATATCCGTAATATCCACACTATTAAATACATGCAATTACTTTAATGATTTCCCTAAACAACAATTGCCGATATATTTTTTTAAATGTTACCTTCACCTCTTTTTAAATAAAATTTTGGAACCTATTGACCAAGTCTAGTTAGCGTTTAGTTCACAAACAGAAGCTTTATGATAACTATTGATATATTATAGTATCGCATTTGAAATATTGATAGACTATATTAGAGTGCGGTAGTCTGTTATGTACTAAAGCATGATCATGTGTTACTATTTCCGGATGGTAACGAACGAGTGCTATGTAATTGCATGAAGTTGGCCGTATCGTATACCTATATCTCTAAGTAATCTAGCTCTGAGTTGAATGCGTGCAGGTACGGACGTAGGTACAGGTATAGGTACCGCGGTATTGTACAGGTATAGGTAGAGGTATTGTACAGGTATAGGTAGAGGTATTGTACAGGTATAGGTAGTCACTCAGACTCGGAGTAACGGTGGTGACATAAGACTGACATAAGACTGACAGCCGAGACATAAATAAACTAATCAGCGACTGATCTGGCAGCCTCTCATCGATGATGTCTTCAGGGAGTGTCGGCACCTAAATACGCCGTATATTGCGTTATAAACATTCCTGGAGATTGGATAGCACACTGTGTTTGGAAGTACGTATATATTTATATAATTATCAGCATTATTGTCTTGGTGTGAGCTTAGATCCACTTTTGGAACATGCCAATAATAATACTAGCAATAGGAACATTAACTAATTATAGATATGTATTTCCTCACATTCGTTAAGGAGTGCCTTCGCTGGTTGGCATCTTTAGCGAATAAGCCGGTGCTGGTCGTAGTAGTATTATGACAGAGTATGCCAGTGTGTTGGAATTGCCATAATGCTTTTATTGAGTTGACATTTCGTGCATGGTATCGCGTCATTATCTTATCACATTCTCAACAGCTCAGACAACGTTACGGCGATAATCAGCGTGCCATGTCACGGATTTCAAGTGTCATGTCACGGATTACAAGTGTCATGCCACGGATTACATGTCTCATGCCACGGATTACAAGTGTCGTGCGAGCGGTATGTCCAAGTGATGGTGAAGGAGTGGACAGGAGGAAGATGATTTGGGTTGACGTCACCGTATTTCACGCATGATATGGTCTGTTTGTGAGGGGGAAAGAACCCATTGCATCCATGTACAAACAAGCAGAGGGGATGAACGCCGTATGAGTCTCGCGCAAGCGGTCTCCCCGATCCCGGGGCATGATTCGTAATCAAACCGTCGGGTTCCCATCAACATTTCCGGTCTGCATCATGCTGGTGACTGAAAGTAGAATTTCGTAGGCACGAATATATGAGACAGTTTCTCTAACATTTGGTAAGAGGAGTTCGAGAACGTGGAGTAAGACCATCCTGTCAATAGATCAAAGTCCAACATAGGTTCATGTCGGACTGTTTCTCCAGTATAAGTTCATATCGGTTTCTAATAACAAAGTTCATCCATCATGAAACCAGAGCGTATGGTATTTGTGTTGTCTGCAAGCAAAGCAAATACAGCTGGCAACATGACATGTAAGTTAATAGAACACTGGGTCGCGCTCTGTTTGAGTTCAACCCTTACCTCGTCATAATTCTTGTGTCGCGAACAGATTTACGTATGCCATAAAAGGGGGTCCTACAAATGCGTTTTCTATTCAATATAACCGATATCCAAGTGCCTACGAAACCAGGTTTATGTGTATGCAAAGTACCATAAATGTACAATATAGCATATTGATGTCAATAGGTTAGCAATAAACAATCGTAATGCCATCGACAAAAGCATGGTTCTACCTCTACTATACATACCTTGAGAGCAGTCTACCTCTACTATACATACCTTGAGAGCAGTCTACCTCTACTATACATACCTTGTGACCAGTCTACCTCTACTATACATACCTTGAGAGCAGGATGAACTGTAGAATAGGATGACTGGCATAGCAAAGGAAATACAGTCAAGAGTCGTACTAGTAAATGGCGTTCATTCTGGTGCTGCTCTGCTGTGATAACAATACCAGACATAGAAACACTTTACCTCTCCTTGTCTGACTCCTATGAAGATGGATAGCTACATACAGAAAAGTGGTTGTGAGATATGTTCAAACCGTAAGCTCTGAATGAAGCTGTACCCTGATGGATGTTCGCGTGGTTGGCAACAGACGGCATCTCAATGATGACAACTATTACCGGGGTAAATCTGTAATATTATGGTTAGGTTGCCCTTCCGGACCTTCGCGCCCGGGCCGTCATCTAAACCAGGGTGTGTTCCCATGTACGTGTCTTTTTATCGCAATGTTTCATTATAAAGATCATTATATCTGTTTTGAAAACACGATAAAGTTAGACGCTGGTGCCATTATTAATTATGATTATATTGGGAGTCGACACGTACATGCCACGGCTATTAATACTGGGTACTCGCTGACCATCGCGCGCCTCTAATCAGTAAATGAATTTCCAGACAGCTCCATCTGATGAATGTGCTCCGCGTCACAGTGTACGAGACATGCGCACATGCCGTCGAAACCTTGTCCTCACACTTACGTAATGCAATCGTGTCTCGCATACTCGAAACAAGAATCAAATTTCGCGAATGACGAAAAAAGGAAAGTGTGAAGTAATTTAGATGACAACCATTGATTTATGATGTGTTTGTGAACTACATGTGGCTAAACCTTTTTCGTATTGTAAACAGTATGTATTCGTGTTACAGTCTGACAGATTATCATGTTTATCACTTGGATCTGCGTCTAAGTTTGAAACTTGTATAACGTACATGACATGTGTACCATTCATGCAACAACCAAACGAGGTTAGGAAATAAACAAGCCCTGTTCTATGTTTGAGTTAGTGTACGCGTAGATTAACACTGATAACTGACATCCAGAGGATAATAGGTTCGCATGGTATGTTATGAATGTAATGTTTCATGTATAAGTATCCATAAAAACACTCGTTTCTGTTGATAAGTTGTTTACTCTTGTTTCTATGGCTTCTTCTTGTGAGATATATCATCACTACTCTTTAGGGCATCTTGGATTGCATCCATCAGAACAAAGGTTAAGTGATTTAGTATAACTTATCCCAATAGAACTACACTGTTATTATTGAATAGTGTATAAATACAAAGTAAATAATGTCAAATTATCAAACGTGAGGTGTTTTTAATAGCGTCACTATACCAGTGTTTACGATTACTTCACCTTATTGGATTTTTTTTGAAAGTCATAACTGCCTATCTAAACTACGTTCAGACTACTCTAATTGAATTACGTTAACGCCGACCTGGTAACGAAAAGTTTTAAACAACCAGTGAAAGTGTCTTCTGAAGTGAGTTAACAATACACGCGTGTCTCGTGGATGTCTGACCAAACCAATATTGGTGTTTTAATAATTTTCACTAATACTTGAGATTGTTATAAACCTGTTTACTTAATTTTCTGCTATGGTAATATCAGGGTATATATACGCTATGATTTACGTCTAGACTACAGTGCGACTCTTTCGTGAAGCGCAGGCCAGTTCAAGTTATGTTCATCAAATATGGTTCTAGGAGACTCTTCAGAATGGACGCGCCGTCTCAGTCTACTGTGAAGGGTGGGTACAAGTCAGCTACAGGCTTTAGCAGGTGTGTGTGGACTAGACATATAGGTAGGTATACACACTACACCGAAACAGACAATGAGGTCGACTCTTCTGGAACTCGTGACGTCTTGAAGGAGACTGATCGCTCCTAATGGTGAACGTGTAGCGTACACAGACATAGAAACCACCTGGTGTTCCAGTTCCTCTTGTCATGCCCGATACACTGGCGCCCTTCTCTGGTGCAGCTCGATGTCGGACACCGTGTCCAACACTCGGGTTTCCTCCATGACGTGGAGATTGGTGATGTATAGTAAACATCACTGGCAACGTTTACGAGAGCCACTACGCATGCTGTACATACCCCCGACAACCATTACCCTAGCAGGTGGGAACGTCTCAAAACCTACAGACTAATTAATTATGCTCATTGACCCACACTTGAGTGCACTTCGGCCAGGCATGCTGCGCGTGAGTGCGGTACAAGGGCTATCCTAATCTACACTAACGTGGTTATCGTGCCCCTTTCCCGTGGAACATGCTCTGTATCTCCGCGGCCTTGTAACACAGATCGTTTTCTTACTCAGCATATATTTCCCCTTCTGGTGAAAAGAAGGTTGTGTAACGAGGGTAGAGAAGCATGCTCGGAGATTTCTGTTATTTAAGGCGAGGCTACAGTTTAGTTCTTCAGCTCATTGCTTTTCTTCATGCTCGTTCTTCCAGATTTCGATAGGCTAAGGTTTTGTTCTTCGTTTCTTCTTGAAGGGCATACAATTTGCTCTTGACCGGTTCAATCTCCAAGTACCTGTCCAACTAGCCCACTTCACCACACACAACCCAGTCGTCTTGGATATCAATTAACCTGGTGCGTGACGCGTGCCTCGTGCTCAGACCTCTCCAGTGACGTCACGACACCGCGGCAGACGACAGCCCAACTACCACAACAATTCCGTAAATCTCTACGCCAGTCTTCGCACTTATCGCATTTCAGTCTTCAAGAATCCTACACTGTCCCTAGTTTTCCTCAATAACAACCTTACCATGTTTTTTGTCTAAAAGTAATGTTTTCAGCCAAATAAGTGCTATATACAAGCCAGCATGTTAAGCGATATATCGTCCGTTAATTTCCTCTCAGACGTCCTCGTTAAAGCTGCACACAAGTCGGATCTGGAAAAACATAAATATGTATACATTTCTTCCTCCAAGATTGATGGTATGCCCTTAATTGTGGATTGCACTACCACCTGTACAGGCTGAGAACTCTTGTGTGTCTGGAACACCACGTACTGTGGCCATGTCTGACGGGACCGGTACTGTAGGCCTACTTCACTGGGAGCTTTGCCATTGGGAACGAATGGGAACATTAGATTAGATGAGTAAATAATGTTCATGCTTATCATTATTTCCTATTATAAATGGCCTTTGTAGTTTTTCTACTTTTTTCTTTATATTTATAAATATATTTTTTTTACTCTTACCGTCCTCCCTATCATCTTCTCTCTCTCTCTCTCTGTGTCTCTATCTCTCTCTTCTCTTCTCTCTCTATCTCTCACTGTGTGTATCTATCTCTCTGTGTGTGTCTCTCTCTGTGTGTCTCTCTCTCTCTCTTTTTCTCTCTCTCTGTCTCTCACTCCCTCTACCATTCGCTCTCTCCCCCTCTCTCTCTCTCTCTCTCTGTTTCTAACTCCCTATCCCCTGCGCTATCTCCCTCCCTCCTTCCTCTCTCTCTCTTTCTATCTCTCTCTGTCTGTCTCTGTGTGTGTCTCTCTCTCCCCATGTGTGTGTGTGTGTGTGTGTGTGTGTGTGCGTGCGTGAGTGTTTGTTAAGAAGGCCTACGTTCTCACAATAAACGGCCAAAGAACATATATATAAATGAATATCAATAGCGACAACAGATTAATGTACTATTGCCATGATTTCAGAACACGTGTTATTCTGCACTATGATCACGTGTTTCAATAATTCGTTCAACGTTGCTGACCACTGGAGATCATCTCCTCCCACAGTTCCCGAGTTGCCGCGTGTTTCCGGTTAACGTCGTTTTTCATTCAGTATTTTTCAAACATCCTATTTTCTCTCCATTCTTCATCGTTTTGCAGTTTTGCAGACGGTGCTGTGAATTGTTGCACTGTGACTGGAGAGCGATGTCTTCCCCTGAAGGATGTCCTGTATATCCGGCAACTCTCGCAAACAATCTACCAAATGTGTTTATGTCATTGAGCTGGATAAACTTTTCTAAAGTAGCGCAATGTTTTATGTCGTCATTGTTTTCTGGTTAATGTTATAGTTTTCGCATGCATTGGCAAGTCCTAAACTCGGTTGAAGAAGTATCCATTCCATTTGGTCGTAGGCAGCCTCATAACAGATGCTTACACTGGATGTATGAGAACGGCTTTTGGCCGAGAACCAAACTGAGGTCATGGCGTAGACATTAGCTGAATTCTCATACGCGTGTGTATTTGGTATTATTAATGAACTCTCTCCACGCTGGAGGCAACCGGAGATGCCATAAAGACCTGTGTGTGTGCCTTGTCCAACATGGCAGGGGTTAATGGCGAGACGGTTGTTCTCTCATAGCATTCAGTATCACAACGAACGCATGACATCCAGACGGCGACAAATTACAAGGTCGCTTAGATTACGCATAGAACAGATGTGCACATGACAATCACATGTATGTTCTCGAAACATTGTAGATGGCGTCACGTGGATACTTTAAGAGCTAACCCATTCTCCAAAGCCACCTGTTTTGTTTGGGATTCTTTTCTTTAAAATGGTTTTCTTATCAGTGTTTAGAATTAATTGTATTTCCGCTATTGAATCAGTAGTAATTTGGCAGTTCCCCTAAACCTTGCTGTGGTACGATCATTTCCTGGGACGAGAGTATGCGATGGTGCCACGAACTGTCTGATATAGTCATCAAGACAATGATCAAAGACCGTTCAGAAGAGAGCACTCAATCAGTGGAACATGTTTCGAGGTGTTTGTATATCTGAACAGTGTGTGGTTGTTTTACCGTTCTAAGGTAGCTGATAGATGGTGCATTGAAGAGGTCGTGCCATCAGATACTTGTCAAGAATCAGTGTGCTTCGGTCAAACCACTTCCACTGACTGTGTTATGAAAAATAGGCCTATTACTCCCATTTCTACCATCGTAGATAGATTATGTTTCATACCCCTGTTGTCAATGGACAGACATAATAAATCAGGTTTACTTGAAGGTTTACTGCATCGGTGTTTTCCGGGTCGAGTCGTCTCAATGCGCGTGCAGATAAATCAATCGGACCGACTGTGCACGTTCCCGGTGTCAGCTGTAGCACGTGTATGACGTCACGGATACTCGATACCGTACGGTTGCGTGCCATAGTCACGTGGTTGCACGTGTGCCGAGGTTCCGGGTTCTCACACAGGTGGAGCCCGCGATTTCACTTATCAATGGGCGGCCCGTGTTACATCATCGCGTTATGTCATGGTCGGGGACGTCGTGTACGGCAGACGACTGCTTCCTGGAGGGATGATGGCACGGTCGCGCTTGGTCGCCCCTCCCGCTGGAGCGCCACACGTACGCGGCCTTCCACAAGACCAGGGTTCATCCCTAAAACCGCGTACTATACGATAATCCAATTAAAGTGTAGTTGTGCGTGTAGCGATTCCTATCCTCAGATGTGAGTGTATATCAAAGTGAGCGACACCTCTTTAAGAGGTCGGGGTCACCGCTCTTCAATTGATTCCATCATGATGAAAAGCACGTAAGCGCAGTCACGTTAAGTTCCACAATACCAGGTGGATGTGACGGATCACCACGATGATCCAGCAGCTTTGTCAGGTACAAATTAGGATCGCACGAGAACGCCGCAAGTATTGTTAGCTTTGGTCTTTTCATAGTTAATTTGATCGATGTTTTCCTGCTGCGCTCCGAATGCCCGCCATTATGTTCCCAGTAGTAAGTTGTAGACCCACTATTTCAATCAGACCGTGTCAAATAAAATCGCACGCATGCATGGATGCAAACTCTACGACACCAGAGAACATATGTGAACGCTGATGACACCAATAGTTAGCGTTGACAATAGATAGCCATCGCCATCATTAATGGACATTTCCGTAAATGTATAATATTGATGGCGTGCGGTAGACGTATTGAGAAAGGTCGGTCACCTGGGTAAGATATCAGGTGAGATTCCGCTCCAGATACTCTACGAGGTACTGACGTACAAGGTTTGACCAAACACTGCTTTAAAACACGTTCACACCGTGTCCCATTACGATTCCACTTGGGAGTCTAAACGTGCAGAAACCCTGGGAATTCGAGGGTCAGATTCCTAGTAATGATTGTCCATCTATTTATCTAATATTTTGAAAAATATATTTTTGTATTCTTCGGAGGAAGGGAGTATCTGGGTGATTAGGAGGGAGGCACCACACAGGCCGGGGTCACAAGATGGCGTGGAGGAAGTCGGCGTGACGATAAGACCGGTCTGGTTCCACGGCGTGAGACTGAACTACAGCAACGTACCTACGTCAGCGTACCCAGGTGGACATGGCGATGTGATGGGAAACTAATGGAACCGTTCACCAGACGATCTGACACTGCAGGCCTGGCTCTAGGAAAGGGTCGCCCTGACTGTACATAATCCGGGCGATCATCAGGACCGCCGTGCTGTTACCGTAACAGGAAGTGACGTAATCTTCGATTAGCGTACAGACTACCTACCGGTACGACCTGTTCGTGAAAAAGTAGGACACCAGAAACCTCCAAATACTTAATTTTATTAAAATTGACATTTGTGATGTCGTATTATAGGATATGCATAATCCATGGATTATAGTATTAACCACGTTTAGGATCATAGTGGCATGTTAAAAGAGTGGTATTCGATTCATCAAGCGAGTTATTTAATCAGTGTCAGGGTATTTTTTCGCGAAGCTCTCTTATATACTAAGAGAGCATAGCGTTCTCTTTGCAGTGCAATAGCTATCAGCAAAGAGAGC
This sequence comes from Lepetodrilus pustulosus, assembly GCA_032355345.1. Classification (NCBI taxonomy): domain Eukaryota; kingdom Metazoa; phylum Mollusca; class Gastropoda; order Lepetellida; family Lepetodrilidae; genus Lepetodrilus; species Lepetodrilus pustulosus. Next base: position 11,392 of record JAULBP010033392.1, read on the forward strand.
GCTACGGTCTCTTAGTGGACGATATACCTTCGTGAAAGGATACCCTGGCAACTACTAGTATGTATCAATGCACACTATTAATTAACTCACAGGTGTATTTTGGTTTCAGTCATCATGGCAGTTACTATTACACATTCGAGTTGGGAAGGTTTTTGTTTTCTTAAGTAAAACCACGAGACATTACAGTATAAAATATGTTAGCTCTGTACCATAAGAACCATATGTAGTATAATGTGCGATCTGAAAACATGTACGAGTGTGTTACTACAATCTAATACTGTAGAAAAACATGTCAGGACACCATGAGGAGGGGAGGGATTCTATGCAAACTGGATCTGATGTCTGTTTTCTCGTCATTATAGTTCACCATTAAGTCGTACTTTTCCTGAATCCGCAGGAATACTGACTATTAGCACGTGCATCCAAGGAGATGCACACAAAGGGTGTGCTCCCTTCGCTGGTTTGAAAGAATCAGCATGCTCTTCACATGTTGTGTAACTAAGAAAACAAACGTAACTGAATCTATTTGCTCAATGTATTTTAATGTCCTCCCATCGGCGGATTTGGTACTAAGAATAAACTGTCTGAGAAAGCAGACGCGTTGCAGCGGTCGTGCCATCTGGCGTCTGCTGCAGGAAATAAACACGCAACAAATCCGTGTCGTTCACCTTCCGCTGCGAGAATCCACCTGACGTCACATTCCAGCCTCCTCGCACACCGTCTCCATATCAAATGTGAGCGCGGGTCAGATCGAAAACCAGTCAAGATATCTACCGAACTAACGCTGCAATGACGTCCCCGCGACGTCATAGGTCGCTGAACACGTGGACCCCATGTGCCCAGAGATCAGAGGCCCGGGTACGCGGGCAGCTGTCTTGGTAACATTTGCCGGTAAGAAATACTCCAGTGCGGCTCAGGATGAAGAAGGGTTGGCCTCTTGGCCTGTGACATTTCTCACTAGGTTGTAAGACAAGCGGCCGATGATAACGTCGAGAAATAATGTTTGGATAAGAACATAGCGAGAGACTTACGCCTGTTTACGAACGTTCATGAAGTCAGCTCATGCAGCCGTGTTCTGACTCCTTATTCGAGGAGATCGTGGTGATCTGAGGGTGTACGTACATAGAACCGGCCGAATCATATGCAGTAGACTTAGGAGCATGGTATGAGGAAGATGTTCCTGTTACAGCAGAACAATAAAACGTAGAGCAAGACGGCTACCGCAGAACAACGCGGAGAAGGTCACAGCGTCGACGCGGCAGGAAGAAGTATGACTTCATTAAGATGTCCGCCATTGGTCGCAGACCTTTGATCCTGTTTAACTCAAACCAGCATGAGAGTATTATCTGTACGTAAAGGCCTCCCTCCCCGGCGTCCCCGCTATTACACTTGCACTCTTACACGTTAGACGTACGTGACACTCGTACGGTATGTTCCCAGCCAGATCGACACCGACGCCTGGAGGAAGGGATGCTCTTTCATGACTTATTACAACGATGGTTCTATTCCTACTACGCTCCTATATACCCATGGCCCTCTCGAGAGCGTGGCTGGCAATGGTTCAGGCTAACTTATTACATACAATACATGCTTCCTAACACAATGCCGTCTCCGCCGACATTGTTCTTACTATGACGCATTTACCAATGGTTATCGCAGTAACATTGTTTAATATTATGCTACTTCTAAATAATTTATATCCCTATGTTTGTTCTTGCGTTTCTACTAAGACTTGTATGTGTAAGATCGTTAGCTGCACAATCCATTTGTAAAGGTTTCTTCTTTCTTATAAGTTATTTTGCACTATAAGACGGCACGTTAGGGAAAAGGTGCAATTCAGCATTAGACAGCCACGGATTACAAAATCTCTACACATACAGTTTCCTTCTTTTTATACTAATGGACTAAACCGCAATAATCGTAATTACCTCCAACCTGAGTGTCCTTCTCAAGCAATAATCATTCAGACTTACAACTTTGGTGTCGGATATCGTAAAGCTTTCCTCTCATCTGAGCCTAGGAGATACTCTAATTGCAGGTTATCAGCTCGCCGTATCATCTGGACCAGCGACCTGCAACACTGAGCGGGAACGCGCA
>JAULBP010033503.1:0-13487 GCA_032355345.1 Lepetodrilus pustulosus
CTCGTTCTTCTTGATACACCGTATTGTGTTATCCTTGGCTTGTGTTATCCTTGCACGTGTTGATCTGCATCCTAACGTAATTACAGACATCTTCAATATTCCTCTCTTGCACAAAGTCCTCAGGGAGAAGTAGATTTCTGCGGTCTGCAATTCGTTATATTCCATTTAGAAGAGTTATTTCCCCTAATAGGTATTATCCGCCTTGTCCTCAGAGCCTCGTCTTTACGCTCTGTTCCACGTATTGTTACGACAACCCCTTCACGAAGCCATTTCATCCCAATGCCGACTTAAATTAAGCCCCCTAACTATATGCTAGTAGTTACACTATCTAGAGACTTTACACCATTTATCAAGTTAAAGGGTAGACTACACTACATAATTTACTGAACTAATGTACGGCGAGATTAGGGCTTACTAACTACAATAGAGCGTGTAAACCGGAGGTTACCTTACTTTAAAGTATATAGTAGAGTTTGCAGCAGCATTTATACACTGGATTACCTAAATAGTCATACCCGAAAACCAATTTTCAGTTACAAGTATAGGGTAATTGGTATTCTTTTGGGGGTGTTACCTGCCCTTTACGTACTCGTTCTACCAACACGTCCGTTCAGCCACGTGACTGCCTTTAGACATAGTCTGCAACTATGCTTTGTTAGTGCAAGCGCTTCCAAGATGGTCAGTGTTTATACTCTAGTTAATGATTAAAATTGGCATTTATTCTCGTTCATCATTGTGATCTGCATACATGCCATGTCAAGGGAGACAACACTTACGGGTGAGGCACGTGTCCGGAGTTTTAGCGATAGATAGTGAACATGAGATTGATCAACAAAGTGTTGATAGCTGTAAGCTGTGGAATGGTTACGGAATGTTTACTGTAAACCTCTTAGTAAGATGGGTGTGTATTCTAGGTTGTAATTATTCGCCAAAGCTATTGGTTATGGTTACTAACTGATTAATGAACCGCGAGTTTAAATAACTAGTAGGTGACACCCTAATAAATACATGAAAACTGATCATTCATCATGTAACCGTGCACAGTGGCATCTCGTAGTTTGAATGATGCTCAGTGTTGTATTGTGGGCCTACACCGCGCATGTAACTTCCGGTGTAGTTGACTGATGACCTCTTTACCTGAAGCCAAGGTAATCTGTCAGATTCAATTCTGGAGCTGACGTCATTCTGCATTGAACAATGATGACGTGTTTGAATGATTGCAGGAACTATTTCCTGTGTGCGGAAGGCTGTGTGATGAGTCTCCTGATATCACAGTCCTCGGGGAGACCTCTGTGTGGAGGAACAGGTTACAGTCTATCAATCGACGACCGTTTCGTAATCACCGATGACTTGCACACACTGTAAAGCATGCAAGCAGGGGTTATTCGATTTTTTTTACACACTACGGGCATAGTGTTTGGCGGATTTCGCGACTTGGATGAATTTAAACCTGCATGATCAATCTCGCAGAAGTGGGGACACTGAAACCTGATTTGGTTTTACACGTCTCCAGTGGAAACAATTGATTACCTCAGCGAGTGTGATTGACACATCACGTGCAACACTACAGTGGGAGACTGTCGTCCTTCCTGTGTCGGCCAGGCTGTAGTTATATGAAGTAATTATTGCTCACCCTAAGGTGGACTGGAATAACGACATGTCCGCCATTACGTCATTTAGGCAACAGTTCTTCAGGTATTAATGACATTGCCCGCGACTAACGGCACTGACGTGGCAACATGCCTAATTACCTTCTATTCACATTTCAGGTATAAATATAATTAATGAAGTGAATGAGATCGTGTTAACATTGACGTCTCAATGACCTCATGAATGTTCAACGGCAATCCAATGAATGCTTGAAACAAAAAACATTGAAATGTCGATAATAGCCAGTAGTCTGTCTGTATCCAGAACTAACAACCTCAAACTACATGTTTTCACCATTACCTAGGCATAGATTCTGTTCCTGACTAATCTATGTGGCTGCCATCACTAACGTCCCACCAACATATATAATTATGTATCTATGACCTTATCTTGCTCATTGCGTTATATATTAGCATCCAGGTCAATGGATCGTTGTCCAATATCTCTAAGCCATGAGAAGTATGCAACCCAATCTGCCGTTTTCCTAGTGCTAGAAGTCTCACTATTCACCATTCCTTGCTGCGTAAACGCGTGAAACGGTGACATTATCTACCTAAGCTCCTTGTCTGCGTCTCAGCGTGGGACAGAAACAAATCCTAGAAAATCTCACAAAGGTGAATCCCGACGACACACACACACAATGGGGCATATCTATTTGCCTTGCGGCTGTGCCATAAAGATAATATACAATGATACATATTATGCTCTTTTTCGACTCATCTTTTTATTGACCCTATAAAACGTCGAGACCAATGATATATAGCATAACATTGGTCATAGTAGTCGCCCCAGATTTGTCTTTAACGGGAACGCACATAATTGATCAGTTTCTTTTCAATTACTTAATATTGTATTTACGTACGTGTTACCGTCCTTCAGTGAAATACTATAATGTTCGTCAGGTGTGCAAGTGATGACGTCACCGTTGGCATCAGATGGCGCTGTCCATCGCTACACGTAGTCCACTATTATCTAATACAGTTCTTGTCAAAACCTGAATGTGTATGTGTGAGCATAATCTTGATGCCCTCAATCAGTTATTCAGCTTGGCATTACTTTAATACAGTAAGCTACCTTGGTGTGTACGCCGCCCTATAATTCCAACATCTTGCTGACGGCGTTTTCCCATCGTCTCCGTGCCGATTTTTTCCCCTCCGCTTTCAATCCCCGACTCAGGCATTCTACAGTTTCCCCGTAGTTGAAAAGCTCCAGCGTTATATCCATCACGAATTGGTCAATCACTACTGCCTAATTTGTCTTATTTACTGCAGTTTTTATGGTAACCTTACCATTAATACATCGACCCAACCTTTCCATGACATATAAATGCTTCTGACTATTCTAGCTATCCTCCAATCCTAAAGAATACGGGAACGTGGTGAGACGGGGGTTATCGAATCGTTAAGGAAACATTGATTATATGGGTTGATGCATATACCTGTGAGAAATCATACTCGGTCAGGCGGGCTAGCGGGACATGCAGGCTGGCTAGACGCACGTGCTGATTCTACTGCATACACACAGAGACTGTTCAGCGCCAGTTACATGAACGTAGCGGTGGTTGCCGTTTCCGGGATCAGCTGTTGTGAATGCTCGTCATTTTTTGACTTGCTGTATCGTAGCACCACGTGATTACTTCGCAACGGACCCAATATCACCTGAACAGGTGCGACAGATTCGCTCAGGCTGTAGTGGAGCAGTAAGTAGCCTGGACTGAGACTGTAGGCTAGACTGAGACTGAGACTGAGACTGGCAAGGAAGGTACCGCCGTGTGTATGACCTCAGTCCGTGTCCGAATGTAGGAGTTATACCACCAGACTTACAGGACGACACGGTGCCATGGATTACGACATGGAGACTGACAACAGCGTCGTCAACGGTGGCATGGTCTGTGACGGCGACATTATGTAAGTAACGGACATCCTTAACTTGATATACAGCGACACAACTTTGGTAACCGTCAGATTAGTTGTACATGCTCAGTATAGTAATGTTTAGAATACTCTGAACTCTGCTAGCTGATATACTCGTACTATTATCATCACTAGACAGTGAGTCACTGCTGAACTTATCTGGAGGTGGCCTACTTATACACAGAGACGTACATGCGGCTTGTTTATGGACGTACACGGGTCTGTATGCGGACATATAGTAACTAACAAATACATGTGCAGAAAGCTATATATTGTAGTGTATAATATCATGAAGTTGGGATACATACTTCCACCACGAACTGTTTACGAGAGTCTTAACCCGCCCTAGCTATCTGCCCGCTGTGTGATTAGATAAGTAGGCCTACTTCATCCACACGAGTCTGTTAGAAGTATTAGCTAACTTAACCAAAGTGTTCCCTCTGGCATACATCATGTATCTACTGTGTGGAGTTTGTTCTGTGTGGATTAATGGCTTCTGTAGTTTCATAAGATGTGGCTTCATATTATTATTTGAACAAGAAACAGCATTCCTTCAAATGCTCTTGTATTAACTCATGCAATCACTAACATCGACGTAAATATACAGATAGGGCATATACTATGATTAAATAAACCGTATTCATTCAAATATTCAAATACTGTAGTATTACCTGATAACATCCTAAGCGGTATTCCTGATAAGGACACTATATATAGATAGTAGCAAGCACTACAGATAGTACCCAACACTATAGATAGTAGCCAACACTATAATTATAGTAGCTATACCAGCTGATGGACTCCTAGACATATCCGCGGGCTGGTATATTAGGCGCTTAATCTGCTAAGATGTGAATAACTCGGCGGAAGTGCAAACAGATTGATTTGATGCAGTCTATGCATAGTCCGACCCCATTCTATGAATTCTAGTAGTGCGCAGAGCCACATGTTAGGATACATAATACCTGACATAATAAGGATGATGATGATGATGATAATGGTGACGGTGATGACGACGACGACGACGACAACGACGATGATAATAATAATAATAATAATAATAATAATAATAATAATAATCAGTAGCAATGTGGTGTAATTTTATTATTTTACGCCGTAATAATCTTTATTTTGACGTGAAATTAATAATCTGCTTTTAAGAACCCTACGGTATTATCATAGACAAACGCGTTCCGTTATTATTTTCAGCAATGGATGCTTCCAATAATGTGGTGTAATTACTCTGTAATACGATCACAGTAATATTGCTATGCATATACCACAGTTTATTGTGTTAGGCCGCATCTTTAGACAGATTTATGTCCACCGCCATTGTAGTGTACTTTGATCACACGTGGAATGTTTTATGATGGAATTAGATGAAGCACTAGGGCTTTGGATGTCTATCATTACCAGCCTTTTACTCTCTCCCCTACGTTCTCGCCCTCCCCCACCCCCCACCAAACCACACCACCACCACCACACCTCAACGATACACCCCCACCACAAGCACACACACCTCCTTCACCTGCGTATTGCAGACGTCTGTGTTTACCCACCATCATCACAAGCCCACGAGCGTGCTTCACCGTGAGACTCGTATTTGTGTTGCCACTAGAACAGTTTACCATCTGACTGCTCTTAACACAGCTACTGACTTCTTCATCCAGATTCAACAAGTAACACTATCCTACCAACACACTATATCGCCTATATACAGTACACAGTGTATTAGCAATGGCAGTGAATGGCAATGTTCCCAAGTTGTCCTGTTTGGTCATGCTTTTGCCCTGGGGTTGTCCTGTGTTGTCTATATGTCGACCATAGATAGTCGTGTGTTATCCTGTGTATGTGTTATCCTGAGGTTGTACTAGGGTCGTACTGTGTCCGTGTTTCCACTGGGTTGTTCTGTGGATGCCGTTGGGTGGCCACGCACATATTGTGTGTAAGAAGAACATATTTACGTTTTATCACGCAGTTGGTGATACATTTAGAATTTAACACCATGTGTAACAAACAAAACCATTCAAACGAAAGGAGAGCGAAATTATTATTTACAGCCATAATTGTATAACACCAACATTTTGATTGAAATGATTAACTGATGAATTATGCATTTTCCAGTAATTGGTTTCCGTTCTATGAAACATGATCTTGCAATAATTACATCGGTTGTGAAAGTTAGTCTGGTCAGGTTTGGCATTACAAACACTTCATATTCCTAATGCATCAATACAAATGAAACATTTTGCATGATATAGCATTTCAGAAATATAAAGTGCTCTGACAGATGAAATCGTTTGAAGCGCGGTACTATTTCCAGCCTTTAGACAATGTTCACAATATTATGGCCACTATGACTTGTACCTAAAGTACTAAGTTCTCCGTACAGTCTGCAGCAGTAGCAGGACAACCTGTGTAGATATTATATTTACTGTGTTAGAGGGTGGTTGTCTCCCCTTCCCAGGGCGGCGCCACCTGTGCAACTAGGGGCTCACGTGTGCCAAAAGCAGGGCAGTCTGACCTAAGGGTATAATATACAACTTGTTCCTGACCCGTCTTCATATATACTATATAAAAAAACACTCGCAATAGCAAAACAATGCCTGAATATTAAATATCTTAAACTCAAAACTCAAAAGGCATAAAACAGGATGTCAGCGGACACAAGAATAAACAATATCTTACAAATAATTGAGAGGAAGTGCACTAAGTGACAAGCCAATATAATGTGGAAACATAGATGGGTTTTCAATATAACGCTAATGACAATCTGATGGAAAGATAGTAACGTTGTTGGTAGCTTTGAAGTTTGCTATGAATGATAGTTGCTCCACCAGCAACCTTAGCATCGCATTCCCCACCTGTGGTTTTCATTTCAGGCCATTTTGCTTGGCAATTTTCTATATAAATCATTTAATGCATAATACTATTATATGTCTCGAGTGATAGACCTGACTGCTATTAGTGTATGTCTATATTCCCGGTGGAGACAATGGGAATTGTTTGATTAGTTGACCTGCATGCCGACACTGGTATGATGAGGGCAATCCGTACCCTCCTAAGTGACCCTGTGAGGACGTAACGACGGATGTGCGTGTACTATGAGCGTGATGACGTGATCTCATGGTGAATACCTTAGCCTCACATGAGGTGAATATGGTCTCTGGGTGTTATGAAGTAATAACTATAACCAGGTATATGATGTAAGCGTTGGTTCATGGTGTTTGGTACATGATGGTAAACAACCTAGATAGAACATCTAACGGTATTTCATCGGACGACACACCATTCGTCTTGCAAATATATAATAATGCGGACATACTAATAATGTCTGTCAATAGCAATGCATTATGATGTGAGAGTTAATATGCTATGTATACGTTACTGCAATGTCATGCTGACACTCAAGGTGCTTACATTATAATTTACTGATCACAGAGAGTACAGAAATATCGGCAAATGTACACCAGCTTATTATCTCACTGTTATTAACCAACTATTGTATATTGTATACTTATCTGTCCACTTGAACACCGCCACTGTGTGAAACACTGAGAATATATCTACAAGTATTCATTGTATGAGATATGACTTAGAGCACTGACTAAAGGAGGTTACACAACGAATATGACGTGTTAACAGATACGGAAGATCGATTCGAGGTCGCCACCTACATTTCCACCTGATTATTTTGTCAGTGTTGCCAGGCAACGGTCATACGTTAAGCTGATGAAAATTCAATTATACATCTTTTTCAATACTCGATTTCGGTAGGAACTTATTATTCAATTTCACAGATATTCGTGCTGAATGTTGATTTAGTAGACGCGTATTCAATAATTGAACATGAACATTAATAATCTAACGTTGACTATATCAACACGTCACTTGAATTATGTCACGTGTCTTAATCCACCACCATTATCTGTAAATGCAAAAATAAAAAAAAACACCTACGTAATGTAGTCTTATCAATTCTGGCTGAGCGGAATAATGACGTTTTCTTTGGTATAGTTATAAAATTTTACAAACTAATTCTGTTCGAGCTATGCTTTGCTGATTTGAGTCATGCCCATGCTTACGTAATGTTTGCTATGTTGAGATATTTCGCAACAAGTCATGTCAATGTTGCTTTGGCTGAGTTTTTTTTGCGATTGAAGTGCATAATTAAAAATAGCATTAATAGTATCAGTCCGTATGTGTCCATCTTATATTACAGGTGAGGGGGGGGGGGAGTTGCAGGCTTGGTCTTCTATCGTCCAACTCTGACAAATAAAGATCAGTTTTCGGGGTAAACTTTTGTCATAGCAAGGTACAAGTACAGTGCCTATAGCTGATTTACTGCCTTGCTTCAGGAGGTGTGGGTGTTGGCTGCGAGTTGTAAAGTTAATATACTCACAATACTGTTGCGGAGGAAGTCCACTAGCTTGATGGATAGAAAATGTCACAGGAGTGGAGATCCGCAATCAGTGAGGAAATTAGCACTAAAGTAGTGTCTACACGGAAAACCAGTTTAGTGGCGTGTATTCTATGTACACTCGGCCTTCCTTGACATATATGAGGCACAAGTATGCTCAACTATGAGAAAAAATGCTAGTTTTAACTATTCGTGAGGGGATGCTAAACGGTTTGAGATAATCAGTCGGGAAATGGTCAATATATTTATGTTTTAAATTTATGGTCATACTGTTCTTGCTGATACGGAACAACATGCATTGAACCGAAAGCCATTATTCCCACATGCAATCTCTGCCAGAGATATGTGATTTATCCTCCAATATCCTAGTCATTAAATAAGGAACTAGCGCCAATCTAGCAGGAAATTGCAAAATAAAAGCATAAATGACCAACATCTAGAGGAGTAATATGAGCCATTTCCATTGTCATTACGGCAGCGTTTCACTTTATCTGACATGTACCTTTCTTTGAGCTAATGCATCACTTACAGATTATATACAACATAAACACAGCACGTCACTGAACCGTGCGCCGTGCATGGCATCTACTTTACATTGGAAACAGTAGATCTGGCAAAGGGTATGATGTTAAAAGGTTGGAAGCACTGCCTATATTTTTATACGGCGACTTTCCAGGTGGTTAGCTGAAAGCAGTAGACCATCACACTCCGTTGATTGGGACGTACGGTGTTCGGTGGACGGCGATCGATGTACAGCGGGATAGATAGGAGCACGGCCCACGGCGGTTGACCACGTTACGACGACTGGGTGAGATAAAGCACTGGTTTCACTGTGTAATCTGTAATACCCAGACAGTCGTATGTTACACTACGAGGATACAACTCGGCACTGATTGTCAGTCGTCGTGCTAATTTCCCCCTGTGCGTCTTACATCCTCTTCTTTATACCGTTAGAATTAGGATGCTGGTAACAATCTCACGCTACAGATGACGACTGTGTCGTCTGTCCCACTATGTGATCAAGTGTCATCATCAAATTGCGAAGCTGGCCACCAAAATACGTGTACGTAGCTGTAATACACGTACGATTCCAAATAATAGCGTACATACATTTAACAATCTCTTATAATGATGTTTAGGCGTATTGCAGGAGTGAAACGAACGTTTTTGTTTCAGTGGATCCATTGTCTCCACCCGACATACTTCCAAGTAGTCATCTTAATCTGTTGTTGCTGTAATGTCGTGAAACAAATTATTCCATTACAGCCTGCATCTTAGCACCGAACGAACCTCTTCAGCTCTTATACAATTCAGACACGCAATGCTTGCTTGTCATGGTCGGTCGGGCGTGTCGGTCCTACATTGGCGCCTTACTTAGTATGTACACCGGAGATTGTGTACGATTTGGCTGTCTTTGTGGCAGATTCGCTAGACCTCGCTAAAGTGTGTTTTATTGTGGACTATTGTCTGTGGCATTGCTTCTTCTGCAATCACACACTTGACTAAAGAGGACACAGTGGAGCTTCTATAGATGACATTTTATTGTCAGGATGCCACCTCTCCTCTGGGAGTTCCGAGCCACCTTGGCGTTCTCGTAGCGCCAACTTCAAAGAGTGAGGCAATACAAGATGTCGATAAACAAATGATGGTGTTATTGCTTTTACATATAGTATTTAAAGGAGATGATCAACTAAGTGTATTTTTTATCGAGATAGTCCATAAAAGTTTAACCCTTCTGAGAGACGCGTGACCAGCTTGCTATAGATTATACATGTACGTTCAGTGTCGTTCATAAATGCATTAATTTTGTAAATTGGCCGATGTTTTCATCAATAGAATCCTAGTATGCTTTGTGTAATTGTGTGTGTACAACGTTATTGCCAGAAACGTTGATGAATTAGTTAGCTTGATCATCTGAAATAGTAACACTTGACTTATACTTGGTTCATACATTACATGTACGCACTACTATATATGCATAATGAACAACACGCCTACGAAGATGCCAATGATACATAATGCATACAGTATGGTATTAATTACTAACACTAATGACTATTTCTGTTGTTGTGTGCATTCACATGCAGCTGTTAAATAGGCTGCTAGAGTCTAAATATATCTCATTTACGCCACGAACAATGCTGTTATTTACGAATGCACATCTAACAACAATACAGACAAGATGCCATGTTCAATGTAACAATGGTTATCCTTCACGACAAATGCATATATTTTGGTCTGCATGTCATACCACCACCAACGGCAAGGCAAGGGCAAGGAATCGTGATACTGCTGGAGTGATATATTGTACCATACAACTGGTGACACCCCACGCTGCATTGACGTGTTTATTCATCATCAGTCTCTTAATAACTGTGATAATCTGCTATTATTTCTGAGAAGCCACATACTAGTATACATGGCGGTCAGCATGTTTAGGACTTGTTGTACTATATAGATATATAGACTACGTGTGTAATATAGCCTTGTATAAACTGTTCCCGAAATAGGCGACACCTATCTACGTGTAATACTGATTCATATCTATGAAGGAATGCGTATACAACCTCCGTATCCCGAGAGGCTCTTGAATAAGTAGTTCTCCTGGTTCTGATATTCCCTGGCCAAACTGTCTGGCAGGACGCTCGTCTGACAGGTAGTTTAGTTTGTCTGACAGATAGTTTGTCAGAAACAACACAGCTCACATCCACCTGTACAGAAGACGTGTTAGGAGGTCAGACGTGTTAGGAGGTCAGAACCCCTTGCATGTCTGTGGCATTCTGATGATGATATCGCATTCAGGTTCTAATGAACCAAACCACGAGCAGATACCAATGTATCATAAGTACGCTGTTATGCAAATGTAATATCATACTTCTCCAGTATGCGATAGCTTGGCATATTCGTGATCTGTTCCACCAGCGTACTATCTGATGACAGCATACTGTATGCGGCACTGGGACATGACTTATTGATGGACGACCTGGCGCTGTTGCCAGCTGGGGATACAGGACCTCCTCAGAAAGACCAGCACGCTGCCCCGGGGATACACTGCTCTGATAACTCGGCGAATGTAACATGCGATATATGCATATGAATGCAAGGCATGCATTATACAGTATATAGCCGTTAGGCATTACTTCGACGTTTTCAATACGAATCCACCTTTTGAATTGCTGCAGAATGTACATTAGATCTCTTAAATACGTGTAATGAATTCTGCAGTGCATTACATTTGTTTACACATTTAGAAGAACATGTTTGTATTTAACCTGTCATGTGTAGTTAATAGTTATACTACTTGCAAAACGTGATTTGAAGACTTTAAATAGCGTTTTATCTTAAATAAGTGGGCCAGACTCTTTTTTTTATAATTCCGATAAATAATCTTGAAAGCCGGATGCATTGCTATGCATACTGTGCGGTGCAGCTAACTATGCAGGCATATATGCACAATTCTGGAAACTGCTCTGTGCACTGTTCTGCACATTGTTCTGTACACTGTTCTGTACAGTTCTGTGCAGTGTTCTGTACAGTTCTGTGCAGTGTTCTGTGCAGTGTTCTGTGTAAATAGAACATAATACCATTAAAGTCAGAGCCTGCAATGAATCTGCCCGACGGAGTATTTAATTGAAAGAAATATTGGTGGTAATCAGCTGGTAACGTCTGGGAGTATACGCCGGACATCACGTGCTCCTAGTTCTCACAGCGAGGCTCGACTAATTGACGGAAATAATGGTTAAGCGCAAATACACCGTGGCGTAGATAAATGTCCGCCGGGGAGTAGCTATGCATTGTTAATTGACATCGTGCACGTGTAGCTAGACTGGCCTGCTAATGCTGCATGAAATCTGTTTGTAACGCATGTCAATTATAATATAACGTCACCGTGCACGGAAAACGACTTGCTGGTAGTTTACGGTACAGACTTGCTTGGTCATAGTGTACAGTAACAGTACATGTTCTAAACACACACTCATGTACACGTTCTTACTTGCTCGTATTATACAGTGAAGACCTATTCTTATATGAATCAAATGTTAATGTACTATGCTAAAAAAAGCATAGCTATTGTGCCTTTAACAGGTGAAAGGTCAGCTGTATGCTTACATACACACAGTGACTGTTGCACCCAATTTAATAAAGAAACCAATGATACATTTGTAAAATATATTTAATATAGAAACACCTTAATTTATTGTAATATATACACATTGCATTGCTACCGTCTTGGACTGTTACCGTGTTATAGCCTTCAGCTGACGTCTTGTATAGCTGATGTGATCAGCGCCAGTAAGAGAAGCACGGGATCGTTGGTTAGAGAACAAATCCCAGTTTTCAACATGCACACGTTAACATTCTGGGTATCCTTTCACGAAGCTCCCTTATCCACAGTGGTAAGAGACCACAGCGCTCTGTTTGCCGATAGCTAATGCATTGCAAAGAGCGCGCTATGGTATCTTAGTGGATAAGAGAGCTTTGTGAAAGGATACCCTCTTCTTAGAACGACGCATCCCAGGTTAACCATGCAGCGTGGTCGTACCTGTGTTCCTCGCCGTCCTTCCTCATGGCTTCATTGAACGCCGGGTGCCGTCTACACAAATACATCGTAGCCTGATAATTAAGCAATATCCTTGCAATTTGATAGAGGTTTCAGAAGTACGCATGCTGTTGCTACCTTGCAATTTGATAGAGGTTTCAGAAGTACTCATGTGTACTTCTTAAACCTCTATCAAATTGCAAGGCAGCAACAGCATATTGCTTAATTATCAGGTTACGACGTATTTGTGTAGACGGCACCCGGCGTTCAAAGAAGCCATGAGGAACATAACGAATACCGGAGAAAGAAGACACCTGCTTCAGACGATCAATTAAGTATAGTTTAACTACAGTGGTGTACAGAGGAATGCTGCCGTCAAACAGCTGGCTGAAGCACCTCCCCGTGTGTACCGTATGTTACCAGTGCTGTGTAGCGTGTGTACCGTATGTTACCAGTGCTGTGTAGCGTGCCGTGTAATGTAGCGTGTAATACCACTGAATACCAGTGTGCCTTGTAGGTATTCCGTAGATTCCTTGTATTGAGCGGACGAGGTCATAGGACTAATACGCTGTTACTTACTTTGGTTTACGACTGAGGTCAATGGTGATGGTAACGATATATCAGGCTATCATAGACGTGATCTAGATGGCACACATAGTACTAAAGAATCAGTCAATCAATGTACTTAGGTGGACACGCTCAATGAATATATATGCTAATATTAATGTATAAATCCATACTCGCCGTCAAATATTATATTTGCGAATCGAATATTGTGCGGTCGATATCTACTGGAGACAGTCTTCACGTGGACTGAGCTCGCGCGTTGACGTATGATTGTATATTTAGATCTGACTGAGATCGCGCGTTGACGTATGATTGTATATTTATATCTGACTGAGATCGCGCGTTGACGTATGATTGTATATTTATATCTGACTGAGATCGCGCTTTGACGTATGAT
>JAULBP010033614.1:0-13485 GCA_032355345.1 Lepetodrilus pustulosus
CTGCAGTCTTGCTATTTAAATACATTGTACTGTACATGTATTACTGTATATGGGCCAGTGGCCTTACATGCAATAAAAGAATTGAATTGAATTGACCAGGCCCCAATGTTACTACTAAGGAATATTAGTACGATTTCGTTCTCAAGCTAAAATTTTACATGGGGATTTGTAAATGCTGTACTTAGTTGCGCAAGAAATCTACTCAAGATAGTTTAATAATATAATAATAATCTCATTGGCAGGGATGTAATGTACTTGGCAGGGATGTAATGTACATACCGTAGCATCATGAGCAAGCTTTTGGAGCAAAACATTTCTACTGTTATCGCTTTCCAGTGTTGGTGAACTGCGTGGATCTGAGGGCAGTGCTGATCTTCAAGGTGGTCATCGTGTTCACCTTTCTGGCTGTGTTGTCCAGCCTGGCTGCATTCCTTCTGGACTTGACTGGACCGTCCGGCCGCTACCTGCAGAGGATGCACCGCAACGCCATCTTCAGCATCATCTCTGGTACGCAGCATCAACAACGTCCAGACTTTGACATTAGCATGTGGAGCATGTAGACTTGATCAATGTAGACTTAGACCATGTGTAGTACCTGTAGTACGACTTATGGTTACATATTTGCAAAAAAAAGTGTACAAATTCTTGTTGTTTTAGGAATTCATGTTTACGCAGGAATTTTGAATATAATAATAATAATAATAATACATGTATATGCATAATTTTATGGAGCACATCATCTACTGTTAAACAGTGCTCTGTGCACTGTTAAAACTTTATTGCAAGATCATAGGAAAGGGTTTTCGAAGAGTTTAGATGTTTGTTTTAGGGATTGTAGTTTGATTGAATTAATAATGCTTTCCATAGCAGCAGGAATATCTCGCCTATTGGCGATGACCAGATTGTAGAGCTGGGCAGGTTTTGATATGGAATAGAAGATTGTTCCATTTTACGGCCGCACTATTTTCGAAAGTATTTTTCCCGAATTTGCTGTTTGTGGGTGTGGGACAGTGACAAGAAGCTATCTCTTGGATCGTACAGATCTAGAAGGATGATTGGAGGTGAGGAATTCAGACAAGTATATATGATGATGATTACGACATGATTATAACATGAGGGATATTGCGAGTTAATTCCAAAAACAACAAGAATGGTTCACAAAGATGTTTTCACATATATGTAAACATATTTTACTCATGTACCGATAATCATTATTTAACAATATGATATTGTTACATGCTATCAATTTGCCGCCTACCAGTACTTCCAAACTGTTTCTTCTGGATCAAAACATACTGTAGATATTTTTGGTATTTTGGTACATATTCATCTTTCTCTCTGGTTTAAAACAGAGCTACAATTAAGCATATATTCCAGGGTAGTTGATGTATGATAATTAGGCACAATGGTTGCCCTTTTGAGAATGGTAGAGCATATAAATCAATGTTTAGTTATTGATACAGGAGTGATTGTACATTCAACTTCAGACCGGTTGCCTGATACACAGACCGGTTGCCTGATACACAGAGCTACTAACTATTATAGACATGGTAAACCTATGGTAAGATGAGGATGGTAACCGCCACTTATTTAACCCTATACAGGCAAGAGAGATGCCTTAAACAGCAGTGTATATAGTATAATATACATAATTCAGCAGAGAGATGGTTTGTTAATGCTTACTGTACACCGACTACTATCGATCTGAATGCAATTGCTGTTGTCGGGCATAGTTGTGTCGACCCAAATCAACAAGTAGTCTGCCAATTGATTTCTCGTCTTGACACCATATTAGTCTGTATCTGCCCGATGTATGGTAAGCATTACAATAGGTTTACAAATGACAGAAAAGATGAGTTAAGATAGATTCATGGATTGAGCCCCAGAATATTAGTTCATCAGTGTGAACTATTTGTGATAGCCTGTGTCTTATCTCCCATGTCTCTCTCTGCGTGTTCCAGTGACGTTCTGTGTTGTTCTCAACATCTTCTGCTACATGATCACCTCCTACGTGGAGACGTTGCAGTCGCTCACCAAGCGTCACCATGGCAGCAAGGTGCAGGTAACGTTCGACGTCAGCTTCTACTTGGTATCGGCCGCCGGGAGCGCGTCTGTCTTCGCCGTGGCGTGCAACTGCTTCCGCCGATATCCGGTGTGTGACGAGCCTCCATACCAGCACCTTGAAGAAGACGACATCGAGTCTCTGCTCTCGCCCGGCTTTCACGACACAGCTGCCATGTCAAACATGCCCCCACCCCCACCGTACACGCCCATGGCCACAGACACGCCTTCAGCAAGTGCCACGCCCCCCGGACCAGGAAGTGCCACACCCCCTCAACCAGGAGGTGCCACACCCCCTCAACCAGGAGGTGCCACGCCCACCCCAGTGGTGCCATCCTCTACGGACACCCAAGCTCTCAGTGTGGTAGTGTAAACAAAGGCGGGTCATAACATGCTTTGCCCGATGTTTGGTCTGTATTACTTTTTAAAGATATTGAATGGTGATAATAATATATTCTTTTCTTTTTACATATTTGTTTTGCCTGTGACACAGGTAGAGATACACAAGCTAGCAAAGCAATTGCATAGACAAGGAAAAAATGTGTTTCTCAAATCCTTTGTTATCGGTTTATTTTAATAGAAATTAATTTAAAGGCATACTATCATGGTTGATTGGCCTAGATAATGACCAAACAAATTTCTGTCTGAGACTATTTACGTTTGATTCTTACACCCAAAAGTTGTTATTTACTGGTATACCATTAAGTCCCCAACACTTGATATTTATAATAAATTACATATTTTATAATAATTATTAGTCCTGATTAATAAATATCTTGTCTTTGATGTACGGTATTCATGATAAGTATGAAGCAATTGTTGTTGTTCAGGTTGGTATATAAACAGCAAAATCAGTTTGTTGAAATAGAATTTTGCCTACCGTACAGGGGTAGAAAGGTTTTTGGAAGTACAAACAAGATTATATCTATGCCAAGTGAATGTACTTTGTAGTTAAGAATTAGTCAAAAACGGCCATAAATATCTGTGATAGTATGCCTTTAAATGGAGATACGGTATATTCTTTTTCTTTTGTCCATATGTACCTGATATATAATGTACAGTGTACATGAACATATGATCTGGAGAGTAGATTTTGATTCTATTTACAACTGAAATGTGATACATTATAACTCATAACATTTCCTCTTGATCATTTTGAGTTGTCATCTTTGATGTCTTCACTGCTTTCCAGATTTGTTCTATCAGATTGTATATTATCTTGTATCTATGGTTGTATCTATTGAAGATAAATTATTGTTTAATATTTAAATAATGATAACAATTGCATTTATATATACCATAATTACTCTAATAATTCAAACAACAAAAATAATTAAATTTGTATTTGAAAAATCGTTTTAAAATGGTCATCTTCCTATTTTGAGGGTTAATTTTGTATTTAGTTTTGACAATTAATTTAGGTGTTTTAATTATTAGAGGGTTTTAATTATTTGAGTAGCACAACTTTCACAGTAGTTTAGCAATGATCAGTGTGCATAAGTCACTGGAGTCAGAACTAGAGAACAGGCTTACCATGCTTACTGCAACATTCAGCGCTACAGGTATTGCAGGTTTCCTCCTGCCCTATACTAACAAGCAGTGATATATGTGAAATAATCTTGAAAGCTGTTCTAATAATATATAATAGAACATATTACTGGTATGTTAAAAGTTTGCAGTATATAATTGAAATGCTAGTAAGAACATGGGATGTGGTTACCATGGTTACCACAATTATATTTATCACTTCACCTCTCTCCATGCTGGACGCAACCATGGCAACCAGAGATGCCTAGGACCGGTGCCTGTGCCTAATCCATTAGGCAGTGGTAGGGAGAGGATATTACCACTGCAAACCATATTTCTTTCACACTTGCAGTACATTTTGCTGGGTTTTAACATTTGCATTTATGATCAATATTAATGATGATTTTGTGATATGTTGCTTGTTATGGCACTACCAATGACTACTATGCGATGCTGTTGTTCTTAGACTTGGTTCATTGTACAGTTATTGTTTTGTTGGGGTTTTTTAACAATTATTTGGTTTACAAATACATGTTTCCTGATGCAACACTAAGCGTTACTTCATACTTCATTCGTTACTAGACTCTCTTAGAACAAAGACGTTTGAAATATTTTCTTTAAAAAAATAGAATCTACTTTTAGTACCGGTATGATAAAAAGTCAATTATATGTTGTACATGTGTCTCAAAAGATGTTGGTCAGTGTGCATGAAGAGATGGACTTCAGCTGGGCAGAGTCGTTAAGTTTCTGTCAGTAATTAATACAAATTGTATCGTTTTATTGTCTTTTTTTCTATTTTTTTTGATTGGCAATTGGTGTATCCCCGTGAGGCCAACACCAGGTGTGAAATACACAAATAGAATTCCCGCAAGGCCGCCAACCCCTTTGGTTTGATGTAGGTCGCAGTGTTACTGTGTTGTTACAAGCTCAAGACATTCTCTCCCGACATCGTCATGACTTCATATCTTCCGTCAGTGTGCTATCGCTGTCAGGAGAGCATGGGCTCAAGAGGGTGTGTTGTCTTTATATTAGACGAGGTCCAAGAAAACAACTACTGTTTTAAAGGTTTCATGTTGGGGAAAGAATAACAAATAGTGTAACAAAAAGAGAGGTACTTGGCAAGCGTGGGAGTGCAAAACGAAAGATTGTCTCGCTAGACTCTCGACGAAGGACGATGTCATCGCAAACATCAGGGGAATCGACCACAACCACGCCAGTGATCCCGTTGAGATCAAGATATACATTTATCTGATTATGAGTATCATACTGGGCATTAAAACGATTACCTGAAGGTGTGACCACCTCTCAACGTCAAACCAGAATTTCCCTCTAGGTCGCCAACCTATTCTGTAACCAACCGTGACCAATACCTCATGTCGGACTCGCGGGAATAAACCGGCTAATTGAACAGTATAACTATTTAAAAGATATACTAGTACCATTCATTTGGTTTGCTTTTGCACAGTCAATGTCTGATATACGGTACATGTATTTGAAAACCATTTAATGAAATAAACATATCCATTAGATAGTAAATGTAGATAGATAACCTTGATGTTCTTCATTAACATGTTCCAGATGAATATTTTTATACCGAGATGTATCATATGTGTATAAAGGACTGAAATGCCATGATTACACAACAAGCCCCAGGTTTGATTGTGATAACAATACATGAGCGTGGTTTTGTGAGAATCTCTGTCCTGTATGCAAAGCCACTTATCACTGCTTATGGTAATATTAATTGAGATATTTTCAAGCATATAGTAGGAGGAAGAGTGTTGCTGGGTTTTTTATTGGTTTTTTTATTGTGTTTTTTTAGTAGTATAATTGATTAAGAAAAATTAACATTAATTTTCTTTTCTTTACAAACCAATGTCACTTGTTAAATTTCATATGTGTACATGTATCTGCATTTCTCAAAGAATTTTAACTAAGTGGACCAAAAGGTTCTGAGTTTTACCCACTATGTAATCTTGAAAGTTGTTTCAAGACCTTGACGCACAACATATTTAATTGCAATTAATCAACTTTTAATGGTTAAATTGTTACACATATCAAAATACATGGAACTGCTATTAGCACATGTCGGCCTTGTAATAGTTGTAATGTAAACATCAATGATTTTGGTATTGCACATTTTAAATAAAAATATTAAAAACTTACAGTCATGTTTTAAAAACTTACTGTAAATGCTTTATTTTGCATGCCATTACTCTTCACACATTACCATGTTAAAATAATATATTATTTTTATTAACAAATTCATGTGTGTGTGTGTGTGTGTGTATATATATATATATATATATATATATATATGTAGGATTCTTTGGATTGCATTGATGATACCATAACGTGGAATCGCAGTTCCTGTTTCAGCCTGAACTAAGCATGCCAATGTTTCACCAATGATCAGTACCGTTATGTAATATTGTATGCACACTAGCACATGATATTGTATGTGTTATCCCGGTTTAAATGTTGAAGTTGAAGACTGAATGTTGACATGTGTCAATACCATTTTCACAAGTAACATACATGTACCGGTACATGTATTTCTGTATTGTACATAATGCTAAGAATTTCAATATGTTGAACTGTTAACTCAGCTATTGAAGTTACTGAGTTATTGATTGTTAGTGGTTTGGCCGAGGTCTTATACACATACTAGTATACAATCGAGGGTTCTACCGGTTGCTGTAGGCCTCCCACCATAGACAGGGTATTGGTTTCACTGAAATACTGTCATTAATGGCAAACAAAAGCATCTCGGTCCTTAATTACATTCATATGCATGTATCATTGTTTTGAAGCAGATGAGTAGGTGCTATAAAGTTTGTCATTGTGTGTGTGTGTCTGCATGTGTGTGTGTGTGTGTGTGTGTGTGTATGCATGTGCGTGTGTGCAATGGCTGTAATGTGTGTAGACCACATGATACTATTCCACTTTGCTTCAAGGGACTCTCACAGAATCTTCCATTCGTAAAATGATCAGCTCTATTCCTGGTTTGTTTTTGTTTAAACATGATGTTATTGTTGACATGACAAGCTTCTATTTTTTTGGCATGTGATGTCACCTTTGTGGCCCTCGTACAACACATTTTAAAACAGTCGAAAGAATACACAATTTGTATACATGAATGTGTGGATTGTTGCAAACATAGCTTTATATTATTACTACATTTTAGCAATAATAAAAACTGGCATATTTCATAAATTATCGTCACACTAACTTTGCCCAAATCTCCAGATTATGTTTGAGGCCCTTGAGAGCAAAGTGCAGTAAACCCTAATAACTAGTGCTAACCAATGCTAACCAGTGGGTTACACGTTATCATATTCCAAGGGTATGCCTAATTAACACAATATTATGTATTCTTGTATGCTTACACATCTCTAAATAACACAATTCTATGTGTATTTGTAGACACCTGGGCCTGTATTCTCGAAACTTCGTGTCCTAAGAAGTTTGTAAGTACTAAGAATTTGCTAAACTGGTTTTCTTATGTTAATTTGTGAAGAGATATTTTCCCACTAAGAAGTTCGCAAGTTAAGAAGTTTCGAGAATACGGCCCCAGGGTCCAATAAATATGGTCCCTTGTTTCACAACGGCCTCCTAACTGGAGTGTTTCACAATGACATCACAAGTCAAATCCTCTCTTAAATCTACATATAATTTACATAGTGATAAAGCTGGTCATACAGCTAGGAGCTCCTAAAGTTAGGAAGTTGTCATGAAAAGGGGGCCTGGTATTAATAAGTACCGTTACCATAGTGTTGTGTTTACATGTGTTATATATGCTACAGGCAGTGTGTCAAATCTTTGAAGTTTTCAGTGAATTTTGATTCAATCAGTCAACTTTTAAAAAGCATAAATGACAAATTGACTTTCTTTATTTGACAGATTGACTGGCATGAGTTTGATGAAATGCATTTTCATATGTATTTATACAGAATAGTCTGGAATACCTATACAAATGTATGCATTATCTTATTGTTTTTTCATCAAACCCACGCCAATAAATGGAACACATTTATTTTCAGTTCAAGCATTTCAAAATTGACTGAATTAATTGAAATTCACTGAAAGTTTCAGACATTTTGCACATTGTCTGATTTTAGATATTGACTGCAATTGTCATGTGTACATGTGTACCTCTATAATTATATACTATATGTGCTGTCAATTTAGGATTGTCTTCATTTATACGTCTGTTAACATTTCAGCCTCCAAGATGTGCTATTAATCATTTCATTGATTTATGTTGAACTCGAGAAATTGTGAGTCTCACCAATGTGAATATATGTATGTATTGTTCCAGTCAATCCGACACCGAGTGAATAATTACACATGTCTCATAATTTTCCATTATATTGAATCAAATCTTTCTTAATTCTACAGATAAAAATAATAGTAGTACCGTTAGCATTTAATATATTAACAAACATGGGAGTCATAATAGTGCTTGTCAAAAATATTGTGAGGATTTTCATTTCAATCCTTTATTTTAAATGATTTAGTTTTGACATATTATTAAGGTGGGGAACAATCATCTTTAATATATCTTTGACATTGAATAGAACTAGGAAGTGTACAGTACATTGATATATGCAGTAATGGTTGCTAGTTTAACAATGTATATCCTACTATTAGTAATGTAGTTCTGCTATTGCCTTATGAATCTATGGACAATACAATAAGCACTCAGCATTTTGCAATGCGTGAATGCGACTACTTTGTGACATGTATCTATGATGTACACTGATATCTATATTATTCAGAATGGAAAATAACATGTTGATGAATTAAACAGTTAATAAAAAATAAAATTAATAAACATGTTCATTGTTATCAGTCAATAAAAACAATATTCTAAAGCTGTCACAATGACACCAGTCATTCCTAGACTACACCCCTTTAAGTAATATTAAGTGAAAGATTCTAAACCCCATTACAAAAAAAAAGTATTTCACGTCACAAATGTTCTCCATATAAATCAACATCAAACTTACAAGTTGATAAACTGGGTCATAGTTAGGAGCTCCTAAATATAGGATGTCGTGAAGCGGGACAGGAGGTCGACTCTATGGCGTTGGGGTTAATGTTGGTCAGGAGTGTGGAAGTTGCAGGTCCGATCCCTGGTCGTGCATCATACCAAAAGGCATTAAGTGCTCATCATTAAAGGGGTAAAGCAAGAACTGGTTAACTGTCTGAGTGGGATATCCATGTTCTATCTGCGGCATGGAAGTATACTTTTTGTTAGGATATCATTTCTGTTGTGCATACTCTCACAGAAACCATCCTTGGTTTGTCAGGACTTACAACACATTGTGCCTCGGTTCTCATCTGATATGACATGCGAAAAAATAATCTTGAAATCTGTGCAAAAAACAACACAAACTTCAAATTCAAAATACATTGTAATAGTTTGTTTTTATATATCATGTTAACTACATGCATAAACTTTGTTCAATCCGAGACAGGACAACTTGTCATATGAAATGTCAATGTACAAAAAGTGGCATATTAATAGTAAAGTAATGGTGATCAAAACTTAAGGATTTGTCTAAAACGACTTAGTCCACGACTTAACAAGAATAAAATGTAAACTTAAAATTATAAAATTCATTTGGAATTTTACCACACTTTCTTGCAATTCTAAGATGTTTAAATGATGTATTCTTTCAAATTCATTCACAAATACTCAAGGCACTAGGATTGACTACAAAAATACAAGACAACAAAATGCAAATTTCCAACAAATATACAATTCTTCCTTGATCATTTTGAAACATTAATCTACAATTCAATCTTCAAATTGTACTGAAAATACTTTGTGCGATGTCTGATCCATTTGGAATCTAAAAATAGAATTATTTCACTGAATCACTACTTAATGTTTCAACTTGTTTACATGTTATAAAAATATTGCATTAGTGAAACAGCATACAAAAACGAACATGCATACAATGATTCAATGAACATACTATTTTTAACTTGAAGGGGCTAATTTTTGGAAATGTCCGATTAACAAAATCCTGGTACTTAATTTTTTTTACATGTGACAATTCAATCAAAATTGCTGACCATAAATGGGTGTTGACCAAAGTTAGATGAGCAGACAATACTTTTTTTATCCACCTCCCAACCTTTCATATTATTTTACTAACCACTCTCTAATAAATACGGATAATACTTAAGGAATGTCATGAAGGGCTTGTATGGTCACACTGACATCTACTTGAAACCCTTAGTACTACATGTCAGTTCTTCAGTACTTCGAAGTAAATTTGTATTTTGGTAGATTTTGGACCCACACTAAGTACTACATGCCACTGTCTCCACTAATTAGCTGCAATTACTGATGGTCACATCTTTACGAATGTCCGAATTTTGCACACGGATAATCTCTTGAAAGTGTTGAATAAAATAAATAATTCAGTTGTCTTCAGAGATATCTTACAACATATTTTGATAAATAAGTCACAATTCGTTTACATCAATTCTGAGAATACAAAATAAGTATTTCCGATCACATTTAATTCAATATTAAATAAAATGTCAAATTCTGACGGCTGGATAAAACACCAGATTCAGCAATATTAAGACATTGCTATATTGTCGAATGTTTCCCAGAGATATCATTCAGTATCTCCATATTGTCATGTTTAGTTTGGCATTGGAAGAGACAAAAACAATAGTCACCATACAAAAGTATCTGTGTATTGTCTGTGGGCTCACAAATTTCAGTAACTGGCTTGCACACATTAATGCGTAATACCTGAACATTTGAGCTACAACAAATTCTCACCATACAAACAGAGCACTCAAATTTACTCCTGCATTTTCTTTGGCTGGACAGTGAGCTAATATTACGGTAATCCAATAACACAAGCACTGTCAATACAGTCCGACACAACATGAAGCAGTTACACATTCAAACTCTCAACTTGGGATTATCTAAGGACCCCAAAAGAGCCTCTACAGAGGGGGAGAAAAGAGGGTTGCCATATGACATGCAATTAAACATCTGCAACTCAATTTTCAGTCTTGACTTAGAACCTCTACAGAGCCTCATTCAGGGGGCATAAGGGTTTCCTTGCAACACACATGCTATGTTCATCTAGCACTCCAAACTTTCAAACTTTTGGCTTGCAGCCTTTACGGAGCCTCTACAGAGGGATAGAACACAGGGTTGCATCACTCCCAAGCAATAGGCCATGTAGCACAACCAATGTGAAATGTAAATCTCATGTAACGAAATGTTGTTCATTCTTGATCCATGGCACATTTGCTCACTGAACCATCCCATATGTCCTGTTTCAATCGCCGCTCCTTGCGACGCTTCTCTGAAACAGATATGTTGTTTATTAATAGCCACTGCTGGAAAGATTGGCTTGTTTTGCCACACAAAAAGACAATAATTAACCAATAGAATTATTGTGGGGTCCATTCTACATAAACTCATGACACTGCATGAGCACGTGGAAGGGTATAATGGTTTCTATACTCCCGCTGAAAAATTGATTTCCCTCTCAGTTGCTCAAGCAGGATAGTTTCAATATCATGTGAACCAGTCAGATCAAACAATGTTGACATGCTAGCAAGCTGGAATAATATACTGATATTGGTCAAGTCAGTTATATTTCAACATTGCAATGAAAACTGTTCCAATCTTAAATAGGAGGTAAACCTGTGATAACACTGTGCTACATCAAAAGGCATCATCGGTGCAAGTAATCAAGGCTGATGCTGATATCCATGCACTGCGGACATACCTTTGGCTTCCTTCAGCTGCTTCCTCTCCAGCTCTCTCTTCTCCCTGGGGATCTGAGCCTGCAGGCCGAGGGCCCCTGAGACCAGACGTCTGGCAGCAGACGCAGACGTCTCGGGCCGAGGCTTAAAGGGCCGCAGAAAATCTGTAACCAAGGCAACAGGAAAATGATCATGATGACCGATTTCTTGAGAATATGTTCTACAAGTAGGTGTGGCAACCCAATTGTGATTTCAGTGGAAAAAAAGCCTGGATTCAGGGGCTGAAAGTTCCAAGCCACTGCCAGTGCAAATAAATTGACCCCTGGACATATAAATCGAAGGATTTCTGCGATACAACTGGGTGACATTTCAGAGGACATTGATACTGGTTCGAGAGTCGTATCCCATACAGATACCATTATTCTGTGGAATTGAACCCAGGCTTGTGTTTAAAGAAAGGATTGCACCATAGCCCTAGATCTCCTTCCACAGAACAATCATAGCACTACGAGAGTCGCAACTCCCATATGTTAACAAAGAGTTAGGACTTGTAGCGCTACGATTGTTCTGTGCGACAGGACCCTGGCCGAAATCAGTTTGTGTGGTATGCTTTTACTAGAGCAGGAAATCATGTCAGCCTCTATTTACCCCCAGCCTACAGGTACAACACTTCCATGAAATGCAGTCATATGGTGCATTCAGGCTCCACCACATTTTCCACAAATAATATGCAGTACAGATCCGCATGAAAAGTGGTTCCTACATATTATACGTACTGTTAGCTGAACGGCTTCCTTAGCACTAATGTAGTGAAATGTAGTGCAGCCTGAACATCTCAAGAAAATTTGCTTCTAGATAGATAGCAGTAGTTATCGTAAACAAGAAATGTCTCCCTTTGACAAATATTGTAAGCATTGATAAATTTCTTTTGTGATTACAGTGGACCCCCGTTTATCCGGACTTCGGATATCCGGTTCCCCCGCTATCCATATGGTTGTTACTGGGAACCATTATCAGTCTTCCTATGTAAAATGACTCCGATATCTGGAAATTCAGTTATTCATACGATTTTACCAGGAACACAACCATCCAGATAAACAGGGGTCGACTGTAAAAGTGTATTTACATCAATAATCAAGACATTGGATATAATAACATATTCAAATATGCATCTTCAAAAATACTGGAGAAATGATCTGACAATTAGCAAATGCTTATTTCCTTGAGAAATGTTTGCAAACATATGAAAATGAATAGCATAATTAACAAAGACTTGCCAGTGTTCTTCTTGGCCTTGACCTTAGACTGTTGGGACGCTTCATCCAGACTTCTGACCTTCAGGAGAGGACTGTTTAGTGTCAGAGCATCACGAGCTGCAGAAATGATATTACAACATGAAGATTACAAACTCTCCCAGTGAAAACTTTACCACTTGAAAGCTTATAACTAGGCGATCAAGATTATACTCCATGTACTTGAATTCAACAAAATGGGACATATATGATCAATTTAACTCTTCATGTACAGGTTCTCCGATAAAGCTTACAGCGCCCTACAATCTATCACCACACTAACTGGAAATAATTGCAGTGTAAAATTGCTGTAAGAAAATAGGTCTTGTCAAAAAATAGACATGTATATCATTTATTATATTGTTGTGTGGAAATTGACAATTCAATGCCTTTGCCATTCCTGTTTAACAGTCAATCGAAAACAAGAGATGGACAGTGATAGATACCTGCAATAGTGCTGGCAAACACACCAAGCGCATGAGTATCATCCACCCACTTGATGTCAAACCCTCGTGACCTGCAACAAACGAGAAATGAAATTTAAAACAATATGAATCCTCTGGACAATAGCTGGTTATGTACGACCTGTTATTATCAGTATTACAGGACAGTCAAGACTTGGAATCCGTGTCTGTTTCTGGGACTGTGGAAGAAAGGACCGTGGACATACTTACATGTAGTCCTTGAACAAGCCAATCAGATCTCTTGTTAGAAACTCGCCCGGAAAGTCGTAGATCTCTATCACGTGACCATACACTGAAATAGATAATACAAGTACAGTGCCCCCTCGATATAAGGCTGTTCGATACAGAGCGGATTCGGATATAAAGCTGGGTCAGATGTGGACCCC
>JAULBP010033725.1:0-13482 GCA_032355345.1 Lepetodrilus pustulosus
CTCTCTCTCTCTCTCTCTCTCTCTCTCTCTCTCTCTCTCTCTCTCTCTCTCTCTCTCTCTCTCTCTCTCTGTCCCTCTCTCTCTATTGCATCGTAAGCTCTTTGATCAGCTATCGGATGTCTCTTATTTCTCTCTGCTCTTTCTGTTTCTCACTGTGTCCACCTGCATCCAATTCTCCGTGTATCCTCCACACACTGAATCTGATTCTCCCACTCAATCGCTAACTGTAAATCTGTACCTACATGCATATTTACTTATCTCCTTTCGTTCAAACCGATATATACAGTGTAACGTTGGCAAGAAACAGTTTCGCATACCGGTAGCCTGATATATGTTCATGCACACAGGCAGCATGCATTAATATTATAATGCATCCCTTTACTAGAAGTCAAATCTGTATTAAAGTCGGAAAACAAAATATTGGTAATGTTATACATCTCATAAAAATGTAATAATTATATAATATGAATATGCAGCATATGGCCATTATTATATCTCATATTATATACCTTCTTATCATTTACACATATAATCCAAACGAAAGAAATAATATTGTTTATATGATGAACGCCGATGTCCATATTATCTCGGATGTCTCATAATCATGTAAAAGTTTATAAATCACAAGAAGGAAAAGATACTATAGTTTGAGGAATATACATACCGATGACAATTATTATATACCGTCTATTATCTTATCACCAAATAAGAAGTATAATTTTTGCAAGATCCAAATTCCAGAGATCGGTAGTCTATATCGGTGTTCTGGTATTGCCTGCGCCCCTAGTCCACATGTTCGCAGCTGGTTCAAGACACTACAGCAGCGCCGTCTTAAACATGGACTGTGGTACCACGGATGCGTGCACTCGCGAGCATCGTTATTAGCAGTATTCTGAGAAATCGATGTTTGGCCCAATAATTGCAATTCATTTCCTCCTTATTGCATTTTTGAAATTCCGAGACAATCGTCTGAGATTCCCCCCAGGCCACTGTGCTGCAAAACTCTATGCCTTAATTTGGGCCAATATTGTTAGAAAGGAGCGTGTTGGAATAAACTGGCCCGTGGGCTATGTTGGCATCGAGGCATCCAAATTCGTGCGATCAGTCTGGCGTTTATCACTGTTTAAGGACTTTGTAGCAATGTGACCTTTTGGGGTCAAAACTGTCAATTTTCCCACTCGGTAATATGTTGCGAGTAAGTATCCTTACACGTTATGCAAACGTGTGTGTGTTATTGTTGTTGTTGTTGTTGTTGTTGTTGTTGTTGTTGTGCATGTGTGCGTGTGTGTCTGTGTCTTAGATGCTCATTTCGGACTGTTTTGAAAAATAATTTCATTGCCGAAAAGGGTACATCGGGGGAGAAAACATGTAAGGGGACATGGTCATTCGCATTTTATTGCTGTCGCGTTTACGCCTAATATTTAGAGGTCGCATTAAACTAATGACGCATTAATTTCCTGATTTACAGTAACAACAGACATTCATACTGCCGATAGTTTACCAGTGTTTACTACAGATTTATATCTAAATTGTTTTCAATGTTAACTAACAAATAATAAATTAACACTTCTTACGCTGGAAGAATTGTCGTGACATCAAGCATAACAGAGCAATGTAACTTAAGTAAGCCGGCAGACGTGGAACCATTTCCTCTAGCAATTACGTACACTTAAGCACTCCAAATGGTTTCCTGGGGGATGTCTAAACTACCTAACGCTTCCAGACGTAATTACTGCCATTTGCATTAACCCTTTCGACTACGAGTACATTTCCGTACTGGAATTGTAATGACCTCTATCTCCTGAATAGGCCATGTATACAATCTGAGGTATTAATTATTTTTCTACACGATCTATTCCCCCTCTGAATCACATAATAAAGCCAGTCTTATACAACTACACAGTATATATTAAGTGCTGGGGGACCTAGTGCTAGTAGTGGAGTGAAATAGCTCATGCAAATGTGTCTTTTTAGTGTTAGAATGATCTCCCTGTAATCATCGTGCAGTCTCGCGAGACACACTTTAGTCTCCGTGAGGTGATCGTAAATTGAGACAGATACATTTATTAATGCTTCACTCATAGATTATAGATGTTACATAATCATATTTACAAATTCAAGAACAGTATACTAGTTGGGTTTATATAGATTGTTAAGATATTTTAAAGTTTAGAAGCCATGATTTTTTAAGTCCGTATTTCCTGACGTATAGATAGTGTACGTGCCAGTTGATTGATACAGCTGTTAGTAAAATGAAGGCGAATATTATGAATTCAATGTTTCCTATGTGATTAGTGTCAATAATGATCACTGCATTGTGACAGTATATATATATAGTTAGTATTATATGACTTTAGAGCTGGATACCATTTACTTTAACACAGACATTCCACGAGACATACAACCAGAATTACACCATCAAAAATAATAATTATGGATTCGGATGCAGATATAGGCGGAACTTTTTGGCCCATCGATGTGGAACTGTGTTATCTTCATATCAAGTCTAATGCAATTTTGACATGTGTTCTTTGCAAAGTTTCCTTAATGGCCTGTTATTTCCAGCCAAGGTAAATAGCTTGCTATATAAATAATACACCGAATAGCTATTACTAGACATTAAGCATGAGACGTATTTTCTATATACAGTTGCAGGTGTCTTTTTGGCGTTGTGACGGCAATCGTGCCCCGAGATTACGAAACATTGTGAGTACGATTTCATGCTCAAACTCAAATTTATATGTGGTTTTGTGAATAAATCTTTGAGTTGAGCATGAAATCGTACTCGGAACGTTTCGTAATCTCGGGACCTGATGGCGCACGCGCGTAACTTATCGTAACGTAACGTCATTCTTCGCGATAATGTGACAGCTCCTAATTCCGTAAATTGAAAGGCTGTGATTGTCTGCTAAATATTGCATCATCTGCCAGAGAAATCCAAGCCAGTCATCAAGAGCCTCAAATTGCTACCCTGAAGGATTGTCCAATGTCCCTCCTAAACACGCAGGCCATTTAACACGGCAGACCGTCAGTGAGAACACCAGAAGAACCGTTGCGTTTTCAAACGCCCAATCTTAAATCTGACGTCCTCGCGATTACATAAATTGAATCCCTGGTTGAAATCAATTGATTATTCCTCTGGGTTGCGTCGCGTGGGCCCCGGCATTTTGATTCCTAGGCGAGAAAAAATGGTTGTTGAGCGGCTGGCATTGGTGCTTTAAAAAAAAGAAATTGGGGTTTGAAGGGCGGAAGTCAGTGAGACACGCTGGTTGCGTGATGGAAGCTTTTGTGCCACAGGCTGAATAGTTATTTAAGACTCGTAGGTTTCCATACAATCGGAATTGAATGACGTTCTCTATTAAAGTCGTGATACGTTTCCGATTAATTCCTTTCGGGGCTCACTTTTTTAAATTGAAAAATGTGAAACTTAATTGTTTAGATTCATGCCGAAACGTATCCTATTCAAGACATGAAGATGTAATTATGCTTGTTGTGGTACGCATATCTAAGTTTTAACAACTTATCCTTAGGCACTATAACTCGCAATTATAAAGTTAATATTGAAAAATATTACCTCTCAATATCATAGTACCCGGATGGATAAGATGGACATGATAACGGCCTTGTAGCACCTTCAACAGCAGCTTAGTTTGTATACGACCCAGGGAGTTGAGAAGGCATTGAGGGCACACAGATCCACTGACCGGAGAATCATTTTACCGCTTTGAGCATACCAATGACCTGAATGCCTATACGTATTGTGACAACATACCAGTATCTAGATAACTTTATCTCTGTAATAATAGTATAACGACACGGATAGTTTGTTGTATTTAGGAAATTAATCTTGCTATGATGTGTATTTTAAATACATGTTACGTCATGTATATACTTATTATTTATGTTTTCGAGAGCGCATCTGGAGACATACAGTATAATTAACACTCCACCCAACATTTGTATAAACTGAATACGACTATCAGTTTGAAATGTTTCAAATCAAGATGTTGTTCATACCACTCAAACATGTTCTAAAAGCTCGTCTAACGCATTACACCGTCCATTAAATCCACATCTATACCACATTTCACTTTAGATTTAATTAGCCGCGTGTTTTTCAATGGAAATTGTACTTCAAGCCTAACAACCAGGCTCTATAATCCTCGACGTCTGCCTGTCATAATCTCCTTTTCTGCTTCACGTTAATGGAGGCAGCCATCACTCACGATGCCAGTGTGTATGGGTAGATCTACTGTTGTTTTCCCGATATTTATTATCTTTGTATATTAACACCAATGCGCTACGTCTGCTTTGACGTTTTCCCGCCAAATGCTGGCAGGCGATGAACGTCGTCTGCTCAATTTTGATCGTCTGCCAGTCAAGTTGTTCATTACTAGGGATGGCTTCTGCTCTCAGTTGTCGACAAGCTGCACGCTACTATAGTCCGTTAAGACAGGTGATGATCGCCTTCTACAGAGAACATGTGTTTCTTCGATTGGACGTTGAAATCCCATATGCCTTGAGGTATTGACGGATATCAATGGACCAGTATATAGCAACTCGTGAACAGTTTCAAATCTTGTATAACGTATTTCCTGTACAATCAGTGTGATTGGCCATTGGAACCTATGCCTTCAAGCATCCACGAATACGTAATGTCCAGCATAATATTTAGCAACTTGCGAACAGTTTCCTGTACAATCGGTGTGATTGGTCTTTTGAAAGCTATGCCTTGAGATATTGAATGGCACGTCATCTCTAGAAAAGCTCTTGTACAATTTCCCATTCTTAGCACGTGTTTTCTACAGATGCATTCGGTGATATTTCTGTTGTGTCCTTATTATGGAACTAGTCATTTTACGCGTCGCGTGTTTTGAAATCACTATTATTATTGTTTACACGCACTATACGCTATACATAAGCTATGTATGCATTCAGTTCCTCCTTGCTTCTTCCTCTACAACAGATGGTCCAGTTGTTATCAGATCTGCTTCTTTGCACGTGTTTCTTTTGGCCATATCCGGTTACGTTTCGCTTCAACTTTGTTTTCTGGCGTTAATGATTGAATGAGAAGCAGTCAGCCAGTACTAGTGTACGTGCTACAAACCCACGCGTATTTTACGGAATTCTACAAGCAATAATTAATATTTGAGTAGAATCAAGCTAAAATTCATTGTCGCAAAATCAATCAGTGAAACATAACCCGCAGAAAAGACATTTCTATTTTCACTCATTCACCCAAATTCGACACTATTGCATGTCGTAACATATTCTTTCTTTCTAAGAATACCTCTGATGTTGCTTTCCGATGATCCCCCATGGAGATTCAAGTGTTTACAATGCCTCGTTCCGTCCGGAAATAGCATTGTGTATTTCGTCATTTGTACCTAAAGTATTGATATATCCTATAAGGAGAGGTGAAAAGTGCCTTTGGTGATGACAAATGTTTGATACCATAGCCGACGCTTTGGTCTCGTTGTATATTAGTCCAAGCCGCAAGACAACCTGCAAATGTCACAAGTGGAAAGATCGTAGCTGTAAGCAAGCAGATGTGGTTTGCCTGTTGTAGGATATGTCAGTGATGGCGTGGAACTGTTATAGATCAATACTTTGCAACAGTCTGATGTCACGGGCTCTACGTCACTCTACTGATAACGTAGACATCTGATATTTATACGTAGTTAATGCGTCGGGACTACACTCATAAAAACGCAGGATACCAATGGAGCCTTTTCAATAGGAATTCTCACTTGCGAGAAGGAACAACCGATATGGTGATCAGAGATGCATATTTCCTGAAGTCGTAACCCTTCCGGCAAATCGCGATATATGATGTCGATACGTCGCTGATGTTGTTTCAACGTCAATTCGACATCGTATCGACATCGTATTTTGCGATATGCCGGCTGGGAACGTCTTTGCCAAAGTCGTAGTTATTAATTGTTAGTTAGATATATATTTCTCTTAATTCTGTCGCTTGTTCAAAGGAATACGTGTACAGCAATGCAAGCGCATACATATTCAGTGGATTACTGTCGCTAAGGCAAATTCTGTACCTTCTGTTATTTTGAATGTATTCACGTGAACGTTATGTCCAGATTTAAGACTAATCTGATACATTCCTCTATTGCAGGTGAGGTGTAGTGGACGCTGGACTAGTCACGTGACGCCCATGGGCAGCAGCAAGGCACGATGAGGCTACGAGAGTTTGTGGCTAACTCCCTCCCCAGGGTGCGCGGGAAGAAGAAGAAGCAGAACCAGGCACAGCGCACCCTCAACAATGAGCTGTACGATGCCAACAAGAACAAGGGGAAGACCCCCGACCCCAAATTATCGTGGGGAAGTCCCCATGGCAACAACAACAACAACTGCCCAGCAGATGGAACATGCGAGTACGCCCTGAACCAAGCCGTGAAGACGGTCTGTGGAGAGATTATCGATACCTTCAATATCGACGCGTACAACTACCGTGTTAATAATTCTTTAAGCGAAGACCAGTACACATGCTATAACGATCTGTCCGCTTATCAGCGGGCTGAAGAGGTCGAGAAGAAGAACGAGGCAGCGAATTTGAGCAGTGATAGTGAAAAGCAGTTCAATACTGTCCCCAAGACCAGGTCGAGGATCCGCACCAACCCCTGGCTGCCTTCTCCGAGGAGCAGTCCCGCCACCTCCTCGGGATCGTCCAGTCCCACTTCCTCCATGTCCACGTCACCTCTCAGTCCCGTCAACAACAAGTTCCGGTCACTGTGCATCAAGGACAGCAGCGGCACCATCTCCACAACATCCTCTGACAGCCTCGTAGACACAGATCTCTCGACCTCCTCCTCCTCCTCCACGCCAGACCAGACCGAGGCCAGGCACTTGGAACGAGACAAATGGACCGGAAGTCTGAACCTGACCCAGCTTCCGGCCGTCACCGAGGACGGAGGAAAATATTACTTTACGGCGTGGGACACCGACGCGTCCAGCGACTTGTCTCCGTGCGCCGAGAACTGCAACTGCAACGAGAGTGCGGCATCGGCGGCGGAGGCGGCGGAGGCGGCGGAACCGGAACACAACATCAGCTTCGAGTACGAGGAAGCTCTGGACGACACTCTGGAGACGGGGTCCGTCAAGAGGGACATCTCTCTGCAGGACCTCCTCGATGATCAGTGTCAGAAGGACGTAGCCGTGCAGACTGACTTCGGCGACTACGACGATGACGACGACTCCGACTGGATGTTGGACGCAAGTTCTGACGAGGGCAGCACGGATCTCACTGCTAGCGAGTGCGTCCAGTTCTGCTGCGTCCGTGACGTCATGCAGGATTCCACGGACACAGGGTACTCCAGTTTAGGACGTGATGGGCAGACCGAGGTCGACGAGGAGTTTCAGTTCATTAAACCAGATCAGTATAACAAAGACTCGTGTGAAGCACCGCATGTCGTCGAGGGCAAGGTATCGCCCGTTCTAACCAGTATTTCAGAGTCAGGGTACGAATGTGAAGTTGCACTTAATCGAGAGGCATCCCCGGACAATAGTCTGGCCCTGAAGAAGGGGCCGTATGTTTCAAACAAGTACCCCCAGGAGACTTCCGGTCGGACGCTGCAGGAGATCAAGTCAAGCCTAGAGGAGAAGGTGTATCTCCTTCGCCAGGAGAAGAGAATCGTTGAGCAGAAAATCAAAGAGGCCCAAGAGGAAGACAAAATCAGGAAACAGGAAAAGTTGAGGTTCCATCGTCAGCTGAATATTCATCGGAAGCAGATTTTGCTCAAAACACTTCATGATCTCAAAGCTAAGCTAGAAAGTCAAAGTGATAGGCTTCAGGATAGTTACAGTGCAGTACTCACAATGCAAAAGAGGTTCGCGCAGAGAAACTCACCGCTCCTATTATTGTCTAACTCTGCCACGTGACTGGCTAGCCGGCCAATAAGTTGCTTTGATACATACACAAAACAACCACTAAGTTGAATAAATTAGTATTTATGAGCATTGATACTGGTGGCAGCGCGTGTGGATATGATACAGTGTTGTATAGATTTGAAGATGGACGTTCACGGACATCATCCACAAGCATGCTGACCGGAAGTGAGTAACCGAATGATAAATGTTGTGCGCGAGAGACAGGATATGCCATGGTTCATGGAATATGTGTGTTTTGTGTTAGGCGAACCGTGGAGGGGACTACTTTATTTATAGCATGACGTGTATCCATTTCAACATATATGTGTGTCATTCAGTAATTAGTTATCATGTTGGACATGTTAATACATAGTACATCACGTATGTTACATTCAGATACATATGCTGGATTCGTACATTATATATCGACTAAACATTAACTACGTTATTCCATTAACCTCATCAACTTTGCAATAGTATTTTAAAGTACAGTGTAAATGTTTTTGAATAATTTGAAACACATGCCATGGACAAGATCTACTATCAAATTCCTAACATATTATATATGTGAATTTCTCAAACTGGTTATCGAACATGTAAATATGCTTTACAGTGTTAACCCTTTCAATGAATCATTAGCACAGAACCGCAACGATCAACATTTTCCATGTTATCTATGCTTCAAGATCTGTAGATATCTTGCAAATTGTCGCAATATTTTAATGAAAACAGGTGGTTTCAAATTCTTTTCAGTAAACGTCCTCAAATATCCACCTCGAGTTTGGCTCAGATAACTTAACTGTTAAAATATTTTGACAATTTTCCAAGATTTTTAAAATGCTTTTGACATTTTTCCAGTAGACACTCTATTTGTGTAAATGGCTCGTAAGCACATATCCGTCAGCTCGTAAATACCACAGAAAACTAGCATAAGATGTTAATTATGCAATAACATGTTTTGCTAAGTTTGGAAATTTAAAGGCGCACTGTCGACCATGGTGTAAGTTGAGAAACTCGTAATGGTTCATATCCAGAGAAGAAGCACACAGAATGACAGCAAAATTATTGTTAATCAGTTTTCAAATTTAAGTGATTCAAATTAAAATGCTGAAATCTAAATACATGATTGTGGTTGTTGAGATTCATTATTATGACGGGCAGTGTTCCTTTTAATTAGTATGGATAATGGTTGACTAAACTAAACGATGTATCGATAATATTTACCATCTTTAGCCGAGAACCCGTTTCCACCCATTAATATTGCAATGCAGGACATACCAGCGACATAGAATGAACACGTTATGTGTATGTATTCGAAGTGGAAATACCATGGACATGCTAATGATTCTATTGTCGTAATTTGTTCTGAAACAAGTACTACTCTCTGTGAGTTAGATGTCTTATTAATTTTAGTTATGCTATATTTTCATCGGTAGACACGTGCTCAATATCTTCAAGACTTCAGATGTTATTTTTCACTAAATATATTTGCACATTTATATTTGCAACAGGATTCAATCCCTGTATGGACTGTTTTTGTTCTTAATTAATCCTTATCTATTTTAAACGATGAATTCAAAACCTACATGAAAATATCCTTCTAGTAAACTGTCAGTAACCAACGAGACTAGGACTTGTTTTAGTCTTGTTGATTATTTTTCACAAACGATATTCTTAAACATTAGGTACTTTGTTTGTATACACTAGTATAATTTTACATAACTGTGAAATATGTATTATGTATAGATCTATATGCCGCTGAAAAATGACGTTAAGAATGTACATAGATACCTGGAGTGTCGTTTCTCGAAGCTCTCGTATTTACTACGAGACCATAAGTACTCTCGTAGCAGACCATAAGTACTCTCGTAGCAGACCATAAGTACTCTCGTAGCGATCTCTTATACCTGGCGCTCGTGCACTTTCCCAGAACTATTTCAAGTTTTCATTATTTCAACGCAATCCAAGTAAACAAATTCATCTTATACACAGTATCTACATTGTGTATTGAATATTATGCAGGATATAATATACATATCTGAGTAAACAGGTCTGATCACGAGAACGGACGGACAGTGATGCCATCCGCCCCCACGACTACCACACTGTATCACTGTATCCTGTATCACATACATGTATCTTAAGTTCATCATCATATTTTCGTTTCGATGTCTTTTTACGTTCATCGTTTTCGTAAATTTCAGTTTTTCTGAAATTCCACACCTTGTTTCGTAAAAGATGACAACATCTGGAGGATGATTGGTAAAAAGATTGATGTCATTACTCATTATTCATTTTAGTTTTGAATTATGAACGTCCTGTTTCGCCAAGTTCTTTCTGTGTCGTTGGTAGGATACACTCAAATTGTAGATTATACGAACGCTTCTTTCAATTTCGTCTTGCAGTATGTTCCGTCGTATTATATGTAATATTATTGAAACTGATTTGAAAGTGACATATATATTGTATGTACGCTTCTCGTAATTTACATACATTTAAATGTTTGTTATGAGTGTTTATTTAAATAGTATACTTGGTAGTATGTGATAGTTTATATTCTCACGCCAAGACATACAAACATTTATTTGCTAATAGTTTGTTACTGGTTCCAGTTTACATGATTTTAGTTAATATCGTACATTTGACGAACATGCAATAAAAAGAAAATATCGAAAATATCGAAAGCATTATGAGTTCCCTTTAACATTATTTTTGAAAACAATGTGTGGTGTCAAACAAAAAGAAAGAAAAAAGGAAACCCATATTTATTCGAATAAAAACGTGTTTGTTATTATAAAACCTCAAGTCGTATTTCATATTCTTATTGTTAAATATTTAAGTGTTACAATTTTCGTTTATTTGCATATATTGTATACGATAATGTTGGTGCTCATGTTCACAGATTAATGTGTGTATGCACAATTGATCGCGACTTGTTTTGAACGTTATAACTTTCGTGTAAATGTCAGTTGAATTTGTTCTGTATATTACGTTATCGTGACTACGAAAATTGTATCTATATTATAGTAGTTTTTGTCATTCATTACATATTAACCGTTCTTGTTGTCGATATTTCAACTCATTTTCAAGGTTTACATTTTTCTTGTCCGTATCTCAGTGTCAAATTATTATATATGTATTTCCATTAATGATGTTGAGATAATTTAAATTATTCTGTAATTTTATAGTCACCTGGAATGATTTTTTTAAAAAGTAATAATAACTTTTCAAATTTTACGCGTTTTTAGTGGTACACGGTTCAATGCGGCGCAATAGTTTTACACGCTGTTACTGTCGCATTCGAGTTGGTTATTTAATATAGAGTTAGTGAAATTCGGTGTGCCAAATACGTGTAAATCCCATCAAAGGTAAATTTGTATTCGGTAACGTCTTTGCAATATTGTGTATGTACATGAATTATGAACATAGTATGCATATATCACTGCTAACGATAGGGCAAATGTGAGTAAGACTGCAATCTTCAGAGGTTAACCCTGATTCTTTGTTAGGGTTTGAAGGGCAATTTTGCCTCTTGTGTAGTTGTATTAGGCATGGCAGCCTATCATTAGGAATCCAGTTAATTATAGTGAACTTCCCTGCAGAAAGATTTCAAGGTAAATCGTTGTTCTTTCCGCTGGTACTCCAAACACCAGTTGAACAGTAAACGAAAAGAGATTTAATTATAATTAGATTGCTCTAATTTCTATTCTCTAGTGCTCCCAAGTATTAACCGATTTATATTTCTATATTGTTTCTTTAAAATGTTTAAATAAAATTCTGATCACATAATTTGTATAAATTTGCATTTATGTGTAAATTTCGCGTGATTTCTTTTTTGTTGTTGTTATTATTAAACTAGGAAATTCATTATTGATTGTGTTATTCTTATTAATAAAGATACAGGTTTACCCGAAGACAACAACTGATCATTAATTAAAGTGGCATTAAATTAATATACGAAGTTGATTGAAATTGATTTGTTTTTTAAATGACAGTCAAAGTGAGCATTACTCTTTTGTATTGCATTGTTTTCAAGATGTTTCTTGGCATTAATGTTGAAGTTGCTATGTCTAGTCGACGTGCAAATAAATAGATCTCAAAATAGGACTTTTATTTTTCTTTCGCATTCGGATGGATATGCAATCTTCGGCGATGTCGCACTCTCCACAGCTCAGACATACCACGTACGGACATACCACTTCTCAAGCATACCCCAGCGTACACCGTGGTGTTTTGAGATGTTTACTCCCCAGGAAGTTGAGATGGTATGATGAGTGCAGAGTATGCCATTGACCGTGGCAATGATAGTTTAGCTTTATCTCCGCACACTCTCTATACGTGGCATCTAGCGCAATACGTACACATGATGATAACATGGCTTCTGTTATTATTATTACGGTGAACACACACACACACACACACACACACACACACACACACCACACCACACTACACCAAGTCATTGCACAACATTGTGCACCCTCAGTACATATACCCGCAATTACAGGGGTGGTGTGTGTTGTAAGAGTAATGACAATATTGTTTGTATCGTCGTCGTCTACCTTCAATCAACATTATCAATAATCCATCCATCGTATCTTCAAAACCAGCATCAGGATATCATCAGTACGCTCGCCATCGTCACTCGTCATCATCAGTACCATTATCTTCATCAATCAATCATTGTCGTTATCGTCATCATTATCATCAAGACATCGTCTTGATATCATCATCATCATCATCATCATCATCACCAATTATCATCATCATCATCATCATCATCATCACCAAGAACGATATCATCAGCAAGCCATCATCATTCGCCGGCAGACTCACCATCAATACATCGTTATGACTATCATCATCATCAATAATCCATGGCCATAACCAACAATCGTCATCAGAAATCAATAATCATCATAATATCGTAATCATAACATTATTATCTCTGCACTTTGTAGGTGTTGTACGTTGCTGCGACAGCTCCTTATCTGATTTTACTGGTGCTTCTTATCAGAGGAGCTCTTCTCCCGGGCGCCATTGATGGAATCAAGTATTACGTCATACCACATTGGGAAAAACTGCTCGACCCTCAGGTAGGGAATACCCTCTTAGCATAGAACACTCCATGTGAGTACTTTATCACACTTTGACACACGTCGTGTCCTCGTAATGGAGCTATTTGATTGGCTGTGCATGATTCCTGTATACTCTGTTCTCATGCACAACAATTGCTCAGCGGTTTACGCTCTCAGATACAACTTTATCATATATTTGCAAATATTAATGTTCCACTGTTCCTTAAAATAGTGAGCGGAAGTAGATCGATTGAGGTGTTGATCCTCTTTGTTAGGGCTTGGAGGAAGACTGTCGTGTGGATGGATACATTGTAAACTATGTTGGAGTAAGACATCTGAAGGAGTTCTGTTGATGAAGAGGAGATGTTACGCTGATAAATATTTCAACCGGTTGATGGCAGACTCGCGGGCAGGAGGGTTCCTGTCATGGATGATTATGGGACACGGGAGAGAGAGAGAGAGAGAGAGAGAGAGAGAGAGAGAGAGAGAGAGAGAGAGAGAGAGAGAGAGAGAGAGAGAG
>JAULBP010033835.1:0-13480 GCA_032355345.1 Lepetodrilus pustulosus
AAAATGGGGTCCACATCTGACCCAGCCTTATATCCGAATCCGCTCTGTATCAAACAGCCTTATATCGAGGGGGCACTAAGAAGCTCGTAAGTACTAAGAATCCACGGAAGTTACATTTCTGATGCGATATTGATAGGATGTACTGTCTGTACCTTGTGTACCATGGCAATACAGATACCATCCTTGGTCTGTCAGTACCAGCCTGTGCTCGCAGGTTTACTGTGCACAACATTCAGCGCTACAGATGTTGCAGGATTATTCCTGCCCTAAACTGACAGGTCGTGAGAGGAGTGAAAAATTCTAGAAAGTGACTTTAAACCCCATTACAAAAAAAAAGAAACACTCGCACACACAAAGAACACTAGACATGAAGAAATTCACCCATATTTTGGTGCTGATACACAGTGACATCTATATGCCAGCCATACCAATATCGGACAAGATAATTTGTTCCACTGTTATTATCAAAAAGTAATTCCATGATAATCTTTAACCCTCTCCCTGCTTGATTAGACACAGGTGCTGCTCGTTAGGGCATCTCCAGGTGCCTGAATGGCCAGGATGTTAAATATGTAAATAGTTTCACCTTTGAAATGAGGCAAAGAAAGGATCTATTGAAATATTTAAACATCGAAGCGATAGTCTATTATTCTTGCTTCCCATGGTTATCGGTGTGTGACCATTTTCTGGATCCTGAAGTCACTTCTACAGGGAACAGAGGTGTTAAATAAACTTGATCTCAATGGCTCTGGCAGATGTATTTGGACTGAATCTTTTTTTATAAATACTGTATATTATAAAAGAAAATAAGGTTAAAATGCTTGAAAACCACGTTTGTGAATTTAAGTTCTGTGTCTAATGTGTTCAATATCAATGATGAAATGCAATTGACACAGAATTATAGCTCTTTTAATAATAACAATTTAAGGTAATATATGTGGTATATCCTAAATATGCATAAAAATATTGATGTATTTTTTTTTATATTGACACAATGCTTAAGTCTATTAATTAATGTTTTATATGTGTGGAATTATTATTATAAATTTGGAGTTTGAATTTATATTTCAGGTTATCATGTTTATGCTTTAATTAATTAAACTGTATGTCATTGTTATTAATGCTCTCC
This sequence comes from Lepetodrilus pustulosus, assembly GCA_032355345.1. Lineage (NCBI taxonomy): Eukaryota > Metazoa > Mollusca > Gastropoda > Lepetellida > Lepetodrilidae > Lepetodrilus > Lepetodrilus pustulosus. The sequence continues at coordinate 1,130 of JAULBP010033835.1, forward strand.
CTGCTGGATTATACACATACACAGCTGTTTAGGGCATCTCCAGTTGCCTGCAGTAGGAAGAGAGTTAATGCTAATTGAGGCAATGTATATTCTGGTTATAAAAATACGATAAAAATATTCCATATGGCTGAAATATTCTTGCAGCAATGTTAAACAATAAGCCAATTTGTCTGTCTGTCTGTCTGTCTGTCTGTCTGTCTGTCTGTCTGTCTGTCTGTCTGTCTGTCCATCTGTCTGTCTCACCATAATATCATGTTTAAGGAATATTTCACCCACATGCAAAATAAGAAATATATATGTATATATAATTCTATTTCGATGAAGTCATAATTTTTCATGTTGCATATGGGTTAAACAGCAAGCTGATCAGTCACCTAGCATAATGTTAACGTTCTACATGCTGCAGGCAGTGAGAAGAGCCCTATCCGGTCACATGATCACCTAGCTGTCCAACAAAATGTCACTTTGACACTAACACAGCCAAATTGGATTCAGCAGGTGGCAAAAGTGACCTATATTTGACTACCGTAAATTTTATGTTTGATAAATATGTTTTCACGTGTTGCAGATCAATGATGTAAGGCCAATCACAAGTGGGACAATGAGAAGACGATATCTCGGCATTCAGTGAAGTATTCTGAGAGTGACCTCCCCTTGCAACCATGACCCTGTCAGATCAACTCAAGGTCATATTTGGCCTCATCTCTGTCAATCTTCTCTTGGGTGCTGAAAGTGTTAAAGGTAAGAATTATATATCGGAAATATTAAGACTAGGAAAGATCTTCCTAAAGGGTACCCATTTTTCAATGTGGATTTTAGCACTTTGCTCAAGAGTGCTACATGATGTCTTCAGCTAAGCTTAAGCTCAGGGCCTCTAGGTTATGATGCTGGCTTGCAACATCATAGATCGCAGGATGACGCATATCACACAACTACCAGTTGGGGTTACAGACTACAGATGTTCTGCAGCATAGGGACAGTTTTCAGTCTGCATGTCAGACCATTTCTGGTCCACATGCTGGGAGGGAAAAAACCCATCACTACACGAACTGGATGGCAAAAGAAAATTAATTAATTGACAGATTTATCAGAATCAATCTTCCGGTTATCATCATCCATAAATTGTCTATATTTCAGTATATTTGGACAAATATGGACACTGCATCCACGACGACTTTGAGCTGGACGGTGACACGTACACAGTGCTTCCGAAAGGCGGAGGGATGCAGCACGAGAGTCTCTATTGTGACGTGACCTTCAAGGCCCAAACAGGCAACGGGATCTGCCTCAACTTTGAAAAGTTTCACATAGGAGACTGCCGTGTGAAGCTGAAGCTGTTTGACAAGAGCTCTGCATCAGGAAAGCCCTGGGTGAGAACTATGGAACCCCGTTTATCCAGACTTACGATATCCGGTTCCCTCACTATATCCACACAGATTTTACTGGGAACCATATATCAGTCTTCAAGAATTATCGTAGGGTAATTGCTTGGGTGGATTTAGGGTGAAAGGGTTATTTTTAATTTCCTGAAATCTGCAAGAATACTTGTCTAACATTTCTAGTTCAGCCTGTTCTAATTTTCATATTATTGACACTTTATCAGCCTGTGCCAACAGTCCAATCCAACCATTTTGACCACGGCTTATCTGACCCTGGGCTATCGTTTCTTGAATTTTCATATCTGTTACAAGACCATAGTGTGCTCTAGTAAGTGCCAAATTTCCATGTATCAGAGATCGCTACGAGAGTCCTTACAGTCTCATAGTAGATATGAGAGCTTCAAGAAACATTACCCTATTACTAAAAAGGTACCGAGTTCAAATCCCGCCCCACAAGGGTCCGGCATCAATTTCGCAGAAGTTACATTTCTGATGCGATATTGATATGATGCACTGTCTGTAGAGTGGCACTACAGTTATCATCTTTGGTCTGTCAGTACCAGCCAGTGCTCGCAGGTTTACTGCAACATTCTGCGCTACAGATGTTGTGGGTTTCCTCCTGCCCTAAAACAAAACAAAAAAAACTATTACTAATAATATCCAAACTTGGAGGTGTGGGTGGTAGCGCAATGGTTGAATGTTTGAACTTCAAAGCCAAAGGTCCTGAGTTCAAATCTTGCCCTGGGGTACCAGGCATCAATGTTCGCAGAAGTTACCTTTCTGATATTGATTGGATTCACTGTCTGTAGAGTGGCAATACAGATGTCATCCTTAGTCTGTCAGTACCAGCCAGTGCTTGCAGGTTTACTGCAACATTCAGCGCTATGGATGTTGCAGGTTTTATCCTGCCCTAAACTGACAAGTGAAAGAGTTTAAAAAGCAACTCTAAACCCCAACAAAATTAATTAATTAATTTTAAAAAAATTAAAAATTAAAAATAGTAAATAAATAAATAATTATCCAAAATTTATATGAGACTGTTTTAACATGTCTAACCAATTCAACCATACTGACCGCGGTCTAATGCTTCCACTGAACAGCGGACCCTACAGTGCGATGACCCGAGTCCGCCGAGGATGTGCACCGGGAACAGATACGTGACCATCGCTCTGTCCAAGCTGAACCTCCAGAGGAACAAGAATTACAACTTCCTCATTCAGATAAAAGAAAGTATGTGAAGCTATGTTCAATATTCATTCACGTAAAAACATCATTATTAATGAATAGTCCCTGGGTATCTTTACTAATGGTGTACATACACTAAATGCACTTGGACATGTAAACAATGTTTCTCTGATTCAGTTGTTCCTGACGATTTGAAAACAACCAGAAATCGCACTCAAATGATTTTGTAATTTTAGGGCCTGATTTGGTATTATTTGTTGTCAGGTTTATTTGCAATGAATAAAGAGAAACATCATTGTTTTTTGTCCAGATGTATTTAATGTCATTGTAACCAAAAATATGTTTTACCCAGGAGACATTGAGAAGTGAATTGCATGACAGTTGCATGAATTATCTGCACTCTAAGTTTCTCATATGTTTTCAGGCTTGTGCGCTTTAAAACATACACAGATTAGATTTTGGTCTGATCTTTTCACTTTGACATATACTGTAATTCTTCTAATAATTTGAACCCTCTAATCTTTTGAACACCTAAATTAATTTCCAAAAATAAGTTTACTTTAATTTCGAATTATTTTTACCTGTTTGAATTATCAGGAGATTTACAGTATGCAAATGAGATCTGTCCATTTAAGAAAAAATAGATAAATGTAAAAAGAAATCTCTATCCAAATGCAAAGATTATCTTTTTGTTGTTGTTGCAAAGCACACAGGTCAGAATACTACTATTATGACAACATATAACTGTTCATATTTCCAATGTTGACTTTTCTTGTGCTGTGGCATACTTTTCAAGAAATGTAATGTTTTTTAATCTCTGCTATATCATTTGCTGTTATCCAATATCTAAAATCTTTTCAAATGCTGATATCATCTATGCTGTTCTTATTTCAGTATCACTTTCCCCATATACAATATATATATTAATATTAATTCATGAAAAGTATGCCATGAAAAGTATACATTTCACGTATTTACATTTGTGTTGTATTTCTTAATAAAATAGTTTAATAACACAAAGTATAAATTAATGTTTCATATCCATAATATAGTGTATGAAAAATATATGCTGTAAATAATACATTTAATTATGAATGTACTCAAAGATTGAATATGGATGTGTTTTTTGTGTGTTTTTTTAAAATTAATCCTGTCAAATATTTTATTGAAAAATATATGTAGCGTTTTAGTCATATACATGAATGCTATTTGTGATGTATTTTTAATCAAATTGATCCTTACCAAGCTGCTTTTTGTAACATTATTGTAATATGATAATGAACTTGTGCTATGATATGCATTCACCAATATTTTCTAGCAGCGTGGGTTTTGTCACTTGTCTTGTCCTAGTATTTATTCCACTTTGACTGTTGATTGTCTCTGTATAAAACAGCATAAATATTTTTTGCATATTATTATTTTAAAAATATATCTGTTAAACATTTCAAGAACTGCTGTTTTCACCAGAGATGACCAATATTGTCTGATTCTGTACTTATGTCTTTTATGATCACATTTAAGTTACTGTATGTTTTTTTGTTGACCCCCCATATTTAGAACAAAACACATTTTGTTTGATTTCAGACGTCGATGGTGAATTGGGTGACATTCCAGTTGAACCAAGTATAGGTTAGCTACAACCTCACACATTTTGAGAAAATTAATCATATAAATAATATGTGAAATATTTGATATTTTATTTTCCAATTATATGGAAAACATTTACATTTCTTATCGGTGAACAGCAATTAAAAAGAAAAAGGTAATATAATATAAAAATGGGTTTTAGTCAATTTCATGTTTAACCCTCTCCCTGCTGGAGTATGCCCATACACTACTGCTTAGGGCATCTCCGGTTGCCTGCAGCAAGGAGAAGGTTAAAGTTGGTTGCTATAACACAGAGGACATATCATAATCGCCAAAGTCAGTGTTATATTGAGGGTATACTGTAGCTGCTGTTATAAAAGAGTGATCATTTATCAGTTTGACAAATTAATTTCATTGCCATCTGTGTTTTAATGATATGACATCATCTACAAAAAAGAAATATTAGTCCTATGCCATGGAACATTATTGAAATGATTAAAATTTGTATGGAAAATAACAGAGCTTAGTCCCTATTTAAATTTTAATATGCACAGATTTTTCCAATATGGCTGCATTAAAATTATATTTAAAAAGTTTGATATGATGAACATACTGAAATAGTTTTAGAAGTTGAATTTATACATTCTTAACTATTAGTGCCATTAAAGTTCATGAAATAATCTTGCCTGTGCAATTTAATATAATAAATACTATCAGTTCTAGCAATGTGTCTTCTAGAAATATACACATTTACATTAAATACTTGTAGGTTACTTTATGTTGATCATTTAATGAATTCTTACTTCTTGCATTATAGTAAGCTTAAATATTTTATGTTATGATTTTATTAAATCAATATTAGCAGTTACAAATAAATACATGTACTCACTACTCTATATAGAATTCTGCATTGTTGTATATTTAGATATTTAATATTATTATTTTATTAAATTAATATTGACAATTACACATAAATAAAAATAATCAATACTCAATTTAGAATTCTGCATTGTTGTATACCAGGTATTTAGATTATATACTGTAATATTTTTATTTTATTAAACCAATATTGACAATTACATGTACAAACAAATAAAAACAAAACAATTAATACTGTAAATTAAATTTTGTATACCCATAAAAAATATGTTTATGTCTGATTCTGATTCTGCACGCACACTTTTATTTGCATGTTGTCAGTGTGCCCCAGCTAGTAGTATCATCCTATTATCTGCTTACGTGTTGTTCACTGAATTTAACCAGGAAATATTTGTCATATTTGTCATAATTTTATGTACTTAATATGTTGAATTGACTAAAAAAAATATAATTATTACAATGCATTGAAGTTGTTTTATTTGAATGTCGAATGTTTGTAGACGTTGAACATTTATTTTGTGGTCTGCAGTTTGCCAATATGCGGCTCAATCAAAATTCTCCAACTGCATGTTATAATGATTTGTTATTGATTTTCTATTGCAGTCTGCATTGGCATTACATTGATTAATTGGCCATCAAAAACGTAAATTTATATTAAGCAAAAATAATCTGGAGAGAAAAATAACTGGGACCAAAATAAAAATAGATTAGTAAAAGTCCCGGGGCCTTAACGAAAAACCCTGATGTTACTGCAGTAGTGTTGGTATAATTAATGTTCACAGTATATAAGAGACGATAGGAATTATAGCAACAGGCATTTTTATACTGTGAACAGCTGGTGGAGATAGTAAACCGTCCAAGCCCTCTCCTTGCTGGATTAGACATTCATTTAATCTACAATTCTCTATATGGCATCTATGATTGTCTCCAGCAGGGAAGAGGTTAAGTATACATGGAACCTGAACTCATTCCAGACTTGATGTTTGTTCCAGGCGAAACGTATTCAGACGAGGACGTGTTTTTCGCGTCCATCGGGATCTTCGTGGCCATCATCGTCGGCGTTATCATCCTCATCATCACCATCGCCGTCATCATCATCTGCTGCTGCTGTAAGATCCGGCGACAGTCGGGCACTCGGTACCAGGCCACCTCCACCAGTCCACCCACTCAGGCTCAACCCTCAGGTTGGTTTGGCATGTCCGACACTCTGTCCACTGTGCTTAGTGGAATTGCAGTAAGGCTTGATTGACCCTTTGGGGTGGTTTAGTCTGTCCAACACTGTGTCCACTGTGCTTGGTGGAATAGGGCTGAACCCCTCGAGTTGGTTTTGGTTGTCCGACACCTCATCAACTGTGCCTATTAATTGTAATTACAGTGTCCCCTCGATATAACTCTGAAGTAGGGGTCCATAGCATTATAGTACCAGCCTTATACGATATTACATGGAAATAACGAAAATAAAAATGGGATCCACGTCTGACCCCGATTTATATCCGAATCCGCTATGTATCAGACTGTGTTATATCGAGGGAGACTGTACAATACAGGGTTGAACCCTCGGCTTGCTCAATTCTATCTGAATAAGGTACAAAGCTCCATGTTGGTTCTGACTCTCCAACACCTCTCCCACTGTGCTAAATGCAATCAAAATAGGTTCAACCTTTTGGCAGCTTCTAGTTGCCCGAAACCTCTTCCACTGTGCTAAATGCAATCAAAACAGGGCTTGAACCTTAAGGTTTATTCAGACTGTTTGACACATAATGGAATTGTCTTTCCTGTGGGCTTTGATTTTTATGTATACTTTTCTTCTTATTTGTTTTTAATTGAAATTTTCATTTATACAAGATAAAATGTGATGTTTAATTTTGTAAAGCTTTTTATTTTATTTATTATTTATTTTTTAAAGTGAAATATTCCTCTCTTCTTTTGTTTTTAGCACCACCCCCTCCAGCTCCGACAGCGTACTTCGCCAGCCAGACAGGCGTGCCACCCATCTACCCACCTCTGCCCAGCTACCACAGCGAGGCGCCACCTCCCTACACCCCCCACAGCGCGCAGCTTGGCTACGCCCCCCAGTCCATGTACACGGGCGACCCCGAGAACAAGCAGCCCATGGTTTGAGGTCAGCCGAGGTCATAGGTCAATCTGTGTGTGTATGTGCGTGCGTATGTGTGAACATTTACATGGCTGGATATAATGCTTTGAGGCTAAGCCCCTCTCCTTGCTGGATGAAACAAGACTGGGCATCTTCAGTTGGCTCCAGCATGGAGAAGGTTAAGGACATCCTCGAGGACGACCTCAGTGTAGACTCTTTAACACAAGGAGAGGTACTGACCATGTAATGTGTTCCTGTGTGGATGAAAGTGGTGGATGTTTGCCAGACCTATACCTTATTCAGGGTCAGTTTAATCCATTGACTTGAATATCAGATCATTCTTGTGGTAGCGGACCATACAATAATTTCTCATACCATGGAGATGTCCTATTGGAACGACATCCTGGAACGACATCCTGTTGGAACGACATCCCATTGGAACGTTGTCCTGTTGGAACGACCAGTTGGAACGTTGTCCTGTTGGAACGATATGTCCTAATGATGTCCCGTTGGAACAATGTCCCGAGAATTGTGTGTTGCAGCAGTGCAATGGCTGTACAGGAGTGAAGCTTTGCTGATTCATAAAATATTTGCTCCATTCGGATCAGAATTTCCAGGGTAACATTTTCTCTAGAACACCTGTACTGTGCTTCAAAAGGGCTGGGTTTTATCAGAGTGCAATATGTTGGAGGAATGAGAAAGAATTCCATATGCGAGTCAGAGTTCCTCCCCACCTACCATCGTGGACAAGTTTCTTGTCACAGGGCAAGTACAACAAGCCAGAAGACAAGTGCCTTGTTGCCAGGAAAAGTATGACAAACCAGAAAACAAGTTGCTAGTTACAGCAAGCCGAAAGAGAAGTTTCTTGTCCGAGGACAAGTATTACAAGCCAGAGGACAAGTCTCTTAACTGTTGCAGGGCAAGTAAATCAAGCCAGAGGACAAGTTTTCACTCTGCACAACAGATCAAGCTTTACCTGTATTATTACAGAACAAATTCTACTTGTCAGAGTGTAGGATTCCTTTTTGGTGCCACTAGACAGGTTTTATTTGTTATACTTGGGAATGCAATAGATTTACTTGTCTGGGTGAGGGTTTTACTTGGACCAGACTTGTTTTACTCGTAAAAAAAAAGATAATCCTTTTAGTGTGAGGATGTCACAATCAGTAAAAATACCATGTCAATGAGGACAACTTCAAGCACAGACTGTGATTATTACTTTAACAGGAAAAAACTTCTGTTGAAGAAAAATAAAACTTATGAATAAAATGTTTGAGCTAAAGAAAATAAAACATATTTGAATTTGGGAATCAAGATAATCCTTGTCAAGCTCCTCCAAAATTGAGGCAATTGGTTTTTTTCTAAATAATGGTTTTTACATTTTTATAAATTGGTCCTGTTGAAGAGGCAGTTTCTTACCAATTTTCTTTTTAAATTAAAAGAATAAAGAAGAATTTAATAGCTTGAATGTCTTTGACAATGACGATCAAGAACAAAAGTATATTCTTCATATCTTAGGAAAATTCAACTAATTTGCTTCACCCACCAGAATGAATTTTCTTATCATTGGTGCAAGATGTTCATACAATTTATACCCTACAGGTACATAACTAAAATAGATTTATCCTCTCGATATCAAATATTGTGTTAGTTAGTATTGTCCTGTCAATAAATGTTCTCATCCGTATCAGAAGAAGAATATTTGCAGCAAATTGATGTACTATGAATCAACGTGTACATTGTAGATTGTACTATGATATTGTTGTGGTAGTCAAAGATATCACTTGTAAAAAAAATATGTTTGTATTATTATGTCTAATATTAATTCGGTGAATGAAATACAACAATTATGAGAGAACAATTATTTGAAATGCAACAATAATTAAATAATAATGATTGCAGAGCCAGAGCTTGGTTGTATTTCAAGTTGAACAAAAAAAAAAGTGTAATATAATTTCCAAGATAAAAATGGCGAGTTCCAGTAACTATTCTAAACTAGATTCTTTGTAATGCAATTTTTCTTGACAATGTAAGTTTTGTTTTTTTCATATCTGAAGTCTAGTTTTATAAAAATTGTTTCAATACAACACACAAATAAATAGTATTTCCATGACTTTTATTTATAACTTGTCTCCAATAAATTGTTTTTAGAATGCCCGTGCACAGAAAGATCTGTGATGTCATTGAAATGCGTGTACATCACTATAATATTGATGACATCACATTTGTACCTAAATATGGATGAAGCACATGCTAGTATTACACGAGTTGGATACCACAGTATTGGTAACCTATTGTCAATATTATCAAGCGGTGTGTGTAATAAAATACGGGTATTTTGACACATTATCCAAGTGCTGTATTCAATGATATTGTAATTGATTATTAATCGCATGAATATTAATCCTGGGAAAATACCAATATTTTAGGACTCGTCTGACTTCACTATGTTATGTAAAACTTTCATGCTAAAAGTTCAATTCAAGTTTTTCAAAATGGAAAATTGTCTTCTTTGTGTACAATATACTTTATTGCCAATACAATGCCATTTATTACATTATTAATAAAGTTATCAATACTTTTGTATATAAATTTTCAGTAATTATGATAATCATTATTGTATTAAATGATTACTATAATGCTAAATGGAAATTATTTTGAGAAATTAATATTTGACAAAGGGTAAATTAATTTGATTCAATTTAATGGGAAATTTAATTTTAATTTAATAACCAAGTCTTAAATACATGAAAATATATGAAATTAGATCTAAATACTGGTATGATATGTCATGTAATGAAATGGGGACCATAATTATTATTTCATTGTTGAAAAAAATATTTGCATTAATAATGTTGCATATGTATAGATTGATAGGCAATTCTAATGAAATGTAGATCTTAAATGCTTTTTATCTCCATGATTATTTGTGCTAGATCGTAACTAAACTACGTAGTTAGTGGTAGACATATTTCTTTTGCAAATATTAAGCTCTAGATTGAATTTTATTTAGAACAGTGAGTTTACATCAAGTTAAAAAACATTCTTATTATTATTCAGTGAAAATTATATATGAATTTCTAGTCGAAGCAAAAATATTATCTGTAGAAATCAATTTGATTGTGGCCATTTATATCACTCAGATTATGAATTCTCAAACAATTTTTTTTATTGACATCTAATTTTGCTTTTTAATCTTCAAGCAAAGCATATTGATAACGAAATGCTTGTACATCATTATGCTATATGTAAAATTGAAATACAGTTTATCCTAATTAAGTTGAAGTATGAAAATAATAAGAATGAATGAATATACCTACATATAGTTTGGTGATTTCTGTATACATGCAGTTTTCCATGATACCACTTTGCAATATGACAGTATAGTTTTCAATTGTACAAAACTTTATCTAGGGTAATTTGGTGTCTAGATAATGCTTGTCTATATTCATAGCCCGTACATATATTATACGAATGCTTCCCAGCCTGCACATCGCGATATACGATGTCAATACGATGTTGAAACAACATCAGCAATGTCGTGATGTTGTGATGTGAAATCAACGTCAATTCGACATCGTATCGACATCATATGTTGCGATGTGCCTGCTGGGTTATAACATCTGTGTACATTAAAGGTGTATGTTCAACACATCTGAACAGGTGCTATATTGGGTGCCCTTGAACTACACTGATTTCTAGATAAATATGTAAGATTTCCTAGTTCAGTAGTTTAACATGTTTATGCATATAGAACCATTTGATTGTAAATATCACATAATTTACTCATGATTATTATAGCATTTCTTAAAAGCACTGTAGATCAATTTTCAAGCATTACCGGTAAGACAAGATTATTATTATTTTTTTATGATCACTTTTATACATAAATGCGACTTTCCACTTCCTAATGATTGTTTTTTTTTGTTTTTTAAATTTTTGTTTAAATGTGAAACAGAATAAATTCTATTTTTTAAGGTACTCTGACAACATTTAATTTTGACCTGCCAGAAAACAAACATCATAATTTTATTTCAAAACTGTTATATGCTTTATCAGCCGGTGTAGAATGCTCACTGAATATTAACCCTCTCCCTGTTGGATTAGGCAGAAACACTACTCTTTAGGGTATTTCTAGTTGCCTTCAGTATGGAGAGGGTTAAAGAGCCCTACATGCAAATGTTTTAGCAATTTTTTTAATGGAATTTTAATTTGAAAATTAGTGGTATTTTGCATTGCTTTCATCTTTTATATTTTGTATACAAAATATGCATATCTTATTATTTGCATGAATAAATTGTACCATTATTATGTTAACCTGCAAAGTGTGAGAATTATTGCTTCAATTGTTAAATGAGATCATTATTAAAACTATCATATTTTCCTATGGAGTAATCACAACAACTAATTGTTTTATTGTTAAAAATCCACATTGTAAGTCAATTGTTTTTGTGATGAAATTTTAGTGAATTATTATGCTATTTTGTGTTTGTTACCCAGTATATATAGCATTTCTAAGTTGTAAAACTGTTATATGTGTTATTTATTTTTTCTCTCCAGTCAAAATATATCAAGTCGCTATCGAACGGGATCTGTTTGATCACATTATTGTTATGGAATCGTGCTTCATTGTGATGCTCAGATATCAACAAGCATTTATACATATTCATATTTGTACCATATGTTTAGCTTTGTTTCATGTATTGAGTCTATTCTATACTTATATTGCTTGAAGTTAGTGCTTATTATTTTGACGATGTTTATTGCTTTATTTTGTTGTGCAATTTCAAGGAGCAATTGTTACCATATATCCACACACAGTGAAAGATTTCAGATTTTAAATCTTAACTGAATTTCATAGAAAACTGTTAGTTTTACATTTGTGGCTTTCACAACAATCATGTATTGATATGGAGAAATTTTTCAATTGTTAGAAAATAATTATATTAACATTTATATATATATATTGATCAGTGGAATTTTAGTGGGAACATCTAAGACATGGTTGATGATCCAGAAATGATAACTATTAATATCTATATACAGATATCACATCTCTCTGCCCACACATGGGACAAGAACATCTGTGTTGCCTTTGAAGTACAGTGTCCCCTCGATATAAGGCTGTATTTGGGGTCCATGACATACCCCCCCAGCCTTATAGTACCAGCCTTATATAATAGTGCAGGTAAATAACAAAAAATAAAAATGGGGTCCACATCTGAC
>JAULBP010033946.1:0-13478 GCA_032355345.1 Lepetodrilus pustulosus
TTATTTATTTATTTATTTATTTATTTATTTATTTATTTATTTATTTATTTATTTATTTATTTATTTATTTATTCATTTATTTATTTATTTATTCATTTATTTATTTATTTATTTTTCGTTTAATTTTTTTATTTATTTATATCAATTTTATATGGGGTCAACAGGTAGACGATTATAGATGATAGAAAGTAGAAGATAAGAGCTAATCTAAACACTTATCAGTGGTAGTGCATCTTAAATAATCATGCAAATCATAGAAATATTAGACTAAATATTAAAAATTTAAAACGTATAAATATAGATCTAATATTAGTTTAAAATTCAATATTATAAGTTCAAGAAGGCATATGGCATGTATGGTATGATCTATACAATTTATGGGTGTTGTTTGTAACTATTGTCTATGTAACCTTTTAAAAGTAAATGATGGAGTAGACATAGTAAACCAGGGACTATATTCCCTTGGTATCAATTGTGATATTTTTTAAATTTTTTTTTATTAACATGCGTATACGGTAATGACCTTCAATTGACATTTTTATATTTGAGTAATGCATGTACTGCTACACTGAAAGTTGAAATGACACCCAAGAGACAAATGCTAACATTTTCATATCAATTGTTTGTTATTTAAATTAAATTAAACTTAATATAAAATATCTATAGTACGGTATAGTATGAATTACTTTAGATTTCATTGGATTTACGATGCATGCATCGACATGTAAATTATTAGTCCTATCACGCTAGCAGAAGGCCTAATACATAGGCCTGAGTTAAGTGTTTTATTACTCTTTGGAGAGTGGATCAATATTTATTCACATACATTTCAAAGGATGGGTGCACTAGCGCATTCTCTTTTGATTTCATTTTGGTCGTAATCAAAACTTTAGAAATATTATCTTTTACATATGAGGCGCTGTAGATTTTACGATGCTTCACTGAATCACTTTAATACCAGTACTTTTTATTTATTTGCAGTGATACTTCACTGAATCTCTTTATATTGTTTTACAGTCAACCTCCATGACATCAACCCCCCCTCACCCCCCACCACACAATATTACAGGGAATTAACGAAAATAAAAATAGCATCCACGTCTGACCCCGTGTAATATCCGAATCTGTGGTTCATCGGACTGTGTATCTATTTTGTTGATTTGAAGCAAAATAATTAAATATGTATCTGTAAAACATTTCTTCAAAGAAAACCACACCATTAGCCTTAAGATGAAATTTTGAAGGCTCACCTTTCACAGCGTTTATCACGATTCACTTTGGTTATCCCACTGTAAATATAAATGCCTTAAGGATCCTGATGGATTAGTCTTAACCGCTCTTAAAAATGTTTAAAATAATTATGTCAGTCAACATATATAAATATGGGAGTGATCCCTGCAAGCTTGCCAGTCGATCTGATCGCTGAATGTTTTTTCTTCAGTCTTCTATTCTATAAAATTACATGTATACCAGGTAGTACATGTTCAGAATCTAAAATAAATAATAAAATTTAAATTAATCATGTATTATCTTGATTTACCTGTATTATTTGTTGGCATCTTATCCATTCTATTATTTACAAAATATTTATTTAACCTTCTGCCTGCTGAATTATATACATACACTGCTGTTTAGGGCATCTCCGGTTGCCTGCAGCATGGAGAGGGTTAAAAAGTTATGTTATATAATAAAAAAAATTAAAATCTGATTTAGTATGTTTTACCGCTGTTACAACAAATATGTTTCCTCCCTCTAACAGCTACATGGCCATGTCGCCCATAATTATTTTGTCATTTAATCACTTTAAAAATATTTTGTAAAATTCTGAATGTATTTTATTTTGACAATGTTACATCATGTGCGCTTTCTCCCCTTCCGACAGCCGCACGACCACGCGTCACGTGACAAGGCCCTCCAGCAGATGGCGTCCATGTCGTCGGCCCAGATCGTGTCTGCCAGTGCCATCCATAACAAGGCTCTGGCGTCGGGGCTGAGTGGTCTCCCTGGAATGCCCTCAGTCAGACCTGCCTACCCTGGGGCACCTTCGGTGAGTCCACCAATCAAATTGCATCGTCCGCAACCTCCTTGGTTATCATGATTACAAAGGGTGTTATTTGTTTGATTTAATTAATTTAAAAGTGAATAATTCTTATGTTCTGTGTTGTAAATGATGCAATGTCTGGTAATATGTACTGCTACTAATATTGGCTTTGTTGTTATCATTCTTCGAGAACTCGAGATCGAATCTCGGGATTGAAGTGGTCCTATACATATAATTATTACATCACATCAAAAGCAGAATTTACTCAAATTAAATATATGAGTATCTTTCAACACTAAACCTAGCATCATTTCCATTCTGAAAATAAGTTTTCAGTGACTACCGTAACATAAAAGAAAACATATACATGTTTATTCAAATATATCCTTTCTCGTCAGCAGTTGAATTTTATCAAAGGGAAGTAACTCTCATTTAATGTGTTTTCAGTTTTGGCAGCCTGGCCTTACGCCTCAAGGAGAGTAAGTATTTTTATCAAATTTAATAAATTAGAAATACCGGTAGAAATTAATAAATTAGAAATAAATTAACATACCCAAAATATTCAGACGCTATTATTTATTTGGCTTTTGTTACCATTTCACAACCAACCAAGCTTTGGCCACTAATTTATTTTTCTTAATGAAGTTATTAATCTGATTAATTCCTATAAAGACTAAAAAAATATAATATGAATATGAATAAAAAATATAATTGCAAAATACTTATATCCATAAAAGACCTGTTTTGATTGTGTTAAAGCAAATGATCCTGCTTTCTATACAAGTCGTAAATAATTGTGAGTAGGTACTGGTATCTCAATAAAATAAATCTTAATTTCAGTGTTAAACCCTTCAGTTCTCCAGGCTACGGCATTGACTCCAAACTGCAGTCTTCTATCTCCGGTGACGTGACGCCCGCCTGGCAAGGGCGGTCGATAGCGGGGCTTAAGCTACGCCTGGTCGAGTTTTCAGCATTCTTAGAACAGCAGCGAGACCCTGACACAGTGAGTAGAACTCTCAGATCGCCGTCAATAGCAGGAATACATTGTTATGTAAATTGGGCTCCGAGGTTACGAAACTTTTCGAGTATGGTTCCATACTTGAGCTCTTGGTGTGTCAGTACCAGCCGGTTCTTGCCGATTTACTGCAACATTCAGCGTTATGGATGTTATGGGTTTCCCCCTGTCCTAAACTGACAAGTCGTGATATAAGTGAAAGAATCTTGAAAACGACAAAACCTCAATTTAAACAAATGTAAATAATAAAATGCTCAAGCTCAGATTTTATATGGAAATTTGTGAACAAAAATATTTGAGTTGAGTATGAGTTTGTAAATCTTGAGGAAATCCGCTGTTATTTGCTGTTTGAGACCCAGACCCTGGGCTTGTTTTCTGCTGAAATAACAATTGTCTGTTTCCCTGCCTGATACATTGTAAATGGAAAATAAATAAGGATTTTTACTGTTAGCTAGGATGGTAGTTTAAGACATGCTAACATGAGAAAATAACTTAATTGATGCAGTATCCATTGGTAATGTTAAGGATATATTTTTCATTCATTATTTCCATTTTGTTCCGTCCACAGTACCACAAGCACTTGTTCGTCCACATTGCGTCAAATTCTGGTTACAACGATCCGCTGTTAGAGGTGAGTTGCATTGTAATTGCAGGAATATTTTAAATGTCTTTATTCAATTTTAGAATAATTGTTCTTCAAGCTTTTAGGTCCACTATGGGTAGAAGACGCCCGCTGCGACGTAAAACAATAACTCACTCACTCTTCAAGCTTTTATTGATCAATTTGCACTATTTATTGAATATAAATTTAAAATATAATTTAATATTATCCAGGCTGTCGACATCCGTCAGATCTATGACAAGTTCCCGGAGAAGAAAGGCGGTTTAAAGGAATTGTATGACAAGGGCCCACAGCAATCCTTCTTCCTTGTCAAGTTCTGGGTATGCATCACTTGTCCTACATGTTCTGTCATCACTTGTCCTATGTGTTCTGTCATTAATTGTCCTACGTGTTCTGTCATCACTTGCCCTGTGTGTTCTGTCATCACTTGCCCTGTGTTCTGTCATCACTTGCCCTGTGTGTTCTGTCATTACTTGCCCTGTGTTCTGTCATCACTTGCCCTGTGTGTTCTGTCATCACTTGTCCTATGTGTTCTTTCATCACTTGTCCTACGTGTTCTGTCATCACTTGCCCTATGTGTTCTTTCATCACTTGTCCTATGTGTTCTGTCATCACTTGTCCTATGTGTTCTGTCATCACTTGCCCTATGTCTTCCGTCATCACTTGCCCTGTGTGTTCTGTCAGCATGCTGCATCAAGCCAGCAGTTGAAATGAACATTTTTGGAGCACTAGTCTTGATAAAGTAGTAAAATTCAACGAAGTCCTGATGATAACGTAAACATTATATATTATGAAAACTACAATGATTTTCTGAATGCATTATGATGGTGGGCATGACAGGTTGTAGCACACTAGTAGAACATTGGATTTCAGAGCTAAAGGTCCTGAGTTCAAATCCAGGTATCAATGTTTGTAAAAGTTACATTTTCATTGCGATCGTGATAGGATGCACTGTCTGCACCATGGCAATACATGAGTTGTCATCCTTGGCCTGTCAGTATCAGCTGGTACTCGCAGGTTTACTGCAACATTCAGCGCTATGGAAGTTGCAGGTTTCTTCCTGCACTAAACTGACAAGCCATGACATGAGTTGAAGAATCACAAAAGCGTCTCTAAACATCAATTTTAGAAATATGTAAATAATGAAATTAAAATAATATAAAATCTTAAGTCCTAAGGATAATGTAAGCATTTTCTAATATGATGACAACAAAAACGATTGATAGTTAACATAGTCTTTTCTGCAGGCATTCAGTGCTACAGATGTTGCGGGTTTCCTCCTGCCCTAAACTTTGCTTTACGTCGCAGCGGGAATATCTCGCTCATAGGCGACGACCCTGCCCTAAACTAAGTCGTGATGTTAGTGAAAGATTCTAGAAAGCAACTCTAAACCCCATTACCCAAAAAAATATTTTTTTAAAAGAAGAAGCATCATTGATGTTTATGTAACACTGTTTAGTGCTGTAACTGTCGCTGAATGTTCTTGTGATTCTCTTTCAGGCTGACATCAACACAAACGTCCAGGATGAAGCAGGTGCTTTCTATGGAGTCACCAGTCAGTAAGTACAGGGGCCCTGCGTGAGGGAGGTAAACTTGTAATGTTGAGGGGCGGGGTGGGGATCGTGGAACTCGAAGAAAGTGTACACAAATATTTATTTTAACTTGAAATAGATTTAAATAGAGCAAGTGCATCCATGTACTAAGACATGCTCACAGTGCTAGTTGGAATAGCAATCGTTCTTTTGGAGAGTGAACAGGTATATTTCGAATAACGGTTTCAGTGCTGAATTGATAATAATTCCTTGCCAAATGGGTATTTCCAGTTGTCCATAACATGAAGGTTAAAGTCTACTGGCCAAAACTATGATTCAAATGGCGATTCAAATGTTTTAGTTTTTTTACAATATCCCTTGGGTTGCCTTTAACATTATAATTGGTGAGGGTAGCTGGTGGAGTGTATACATGTGACTACATTGTTCACTGTTCATTGTTCACTGTTCACTGTTCATTGTTGTTGATTGTAGGTATGAGAGTAGTGAAAACATGACGATACAGGTGTCTACCAAGGTGTGTTCATTTGGAAAGCAGGTCGTGGAAAAGGTGGAGGTAAGGACGACTACATTCTCTAATCTCACACCCAGCACCTCTTTACATACGCTACTTTACATACGCTACTTTACATACGCTATAGGACCACTTTGCTGTGTATTTTTCATACTATGTCAGGATGGATGATAATTAAACAGGCTCGGAGATTACGAAATGTATTTTGGTACAAACTCATGCTCAACTCCAGATTTTGTTCACAAAACCCCAGATGAAATTTGAGCTTGAGCATGAAGTCATACTAAAGCGGTTTCTTGATCTCCAGGACAGGTCATAGACGAACAAATCTTGTAAGAACTAAAGTTAAGACAAAATATGACCAATGGGATCGCACCAAAGTTTATTTATTATGTTTGTCAATTTTCAGACGGAGTATCCCCATTTTGAGAATGGTCGGTTTGTCTACCGAATCCACCGGTCTCCCATGTGCGAATACATGATCAACTTCATCCACAAGCTTAAACACCTGCCAGAGAAATACATGATGAACAGCGTTCTGGAAAACTTCACAATCCTCCAGGTGAATAAATCAATTTGATCTTTATACAATGTTTATAGAAATCTTTTCGTTATTTTCATTATAATGTTTGTACAAGAATATACCGGTATGTATTTAAACTTTTTTTCCTGTATGCACTTTCTGGAATTAACCCTTTCACTGCTGGATTAGTCACAAGCACACTGCTCTTTAGGGCATTGGTTGCCTTCATCATGGAGAGGGTTAATATTTTTCCTTCATTTTTCACCCCATTTGTTTTCTATATTAATGCTTTTTAAATGATTAATTTTGTATAATATATAATAAAATTTAACATTTATGGTATTAAAAGTTGGTTAATGTTGTGTTTTGTGTTTGCCAGGTGGTGACGAACCGAGACACCCAGGAATGTCTGCTCTGTATCGCCAACGTGTTTGAGGTCTCTACCAGTGAACATGGCGCCCAGCATCACATCTACAAGCTAGTGAAAGACTAACGCCGTTCCTGAGGCGGAGTGCCAATATATACAGACTTCAGTAACAAACGTGCCCTTATGTGAACTGTTTGTAGCCATACATTGGAGCAGATGGCTGTGTTTGTGAGACATACACAGGCTGCCGGGAACGGTGACTGCAGAACGTAGTGTTCCCGGACTATACATCACGTGCCTTCTTCATGCAACACCCACGATCAATTGGTGCATTAGAACTGCTAGACGTTTCTGGCTGTGTGATACGGGATAATAATCGATGAGCAAGAACCTGAACCAATCAAAATTGAGCGTGTGCTCCAAGCTCGTCCACGATTGGTCGATCTCGTCTTGATTCCTTAGACGCAATAGTGCTTATGGATGCCAAATGAGTTAGTCTGAAATGCATTAGCTGCAATAACGATATTGTTTTGTGTTAGATTTGTCTTGTAGTGCAGACGGAACTTCTAACCATATACTTTGTGATTGGTTTTGTTTTTTTACATTGCTGCTAGTTTTGCGTGTGTAGTTGACACAAATTCGTTGACAAGTGCTACTTTATCTGATATCAAAGTGAATTATCTCCCTTCGCCCAAAACCGTTAAAAGATTCTATGAACCTTGAATAAAGAATGAATACTAGTTACAATTGTAAGCCATAGGTATACATTACATTGGAACTCCCATTGCTATTTGTAATTAAATACCATCCCCTTCAAAATGTATGCTTGAGTATGACCAATACTAATTTGTTTGTTTGTTGTGTTATGGAATTTAGTTACAGAATATTTTCTGCGTTATTAGTAAAAAGAAAATGAAGTGAAATTCAGCGTGTGTAGGTGTTACATTGGTGAAATCATTCAAGGCATTATCCGTTGAATTAGGAAATATTATTCCGCTCAGTATTACTGGAGTAATGTTGAATGTTTCTGTTTGATTATTGATACTATTGAATGCTTGCACATAGCATTAAGACGATTTAGCAGTACAGGTTTAAACTTGCTGAATCAAGAGCAGACAACTCTACCAGCATGCTTCCTCAAGGGAAGAAAACTCGCAACAACCATTATAGCATAAATTCATTGTATATTGCCATCATCTTCATGTTTGTTCATTCTGAGAACTATATTTTCTTACTGTTAAGCATGTGTATACAACAGTTTTTATGTCGAAATACAAAAGCACTATTTATTCGTAATCATACATTTCTAAAACGTCCAGAGGCTATATAAAAGACTGTTGATTATTGGTCACATGTGCCTTCAACATATAGCCATCATATCTAGAGAGACTCTCTACTTAGCATGTGAATGTCATCCTTGACAATTATTAACATGATAATGTCTCTATATTTTCATCTATGATGTTCTGGAGATGATACTGTATTCAGCACAACTATTTTAATGTTTTAACATATATTAATATATATATTAATATATATCGTATATGTATATGCAAATAAGATTAATGGCACATGCGTGTCCAGTTTTATCCTATATTGTGATGTTCGGATGTCTGTATCGTGCCTTGTTTCACTACGACAGCTTATTCCCTCCATACAATATTGTAATAGTAATCCAAATTCATGTTGTTCCAGGTTTTTGATATAACCAACTTGCCAGCAATGGCTGACTTTGAGCGTGATGTATAGGAGCTGATACTGTAGTAGCACGACCCACGAACACCTAGTTCGGGTGGAACGTACTAGACATGCGCCGTAACAAAACTATCCCGATACTATAGGACCCGCTCAAAGTCAGCCAATATTAAAATTCTTATAAGTACAGTGCTCCCTCAATATAACACAGTCCGATACACAGCAAATTCTGATATAAGGCGGGGTCAGATGTGAATCCCATTTTTATTTTCGTTATTTCCCTGTATGTCATGGACCCCAACTTCAGCGTTATATCGAGGGGACACTGTAGTAAAACTTAGTCACGTTTATCTGTTTATTTTCATGATTTATGCAAATCTATAATTTACCTTTAGATTTAATAACATATTTTCAAATTCTATAAGACAATATCAATCAATTTCAGTTACGAAGTGATATTTTCATATTTGCATGCATTAGCTGTATATCCTCCATGAAATTATTAATAAGTAGACGTTATTAAAATACCATTATCTCCAAGTTTACATGGACTGTTGCCTATGTATTATCGAGACGCTAACCCAATGTTATTTGTTGAGATCTATGTTTGAAACCTGTTCAGTGCCTCAGAAAATGGTTGGAGTATATTTTAGCTGCTGTTATTAGAGTACCATCATGAACACCAAGATCATTCAGCTTTTGCTGGAAAGTTACCGTAATTTGTTATTTTACCACCCCTCCTTCCCTCCCCGAAACCCCTCCCCAATGGATATTTGTGTGCCGTAATCTCCCATTATTTTCTATTAGAATGTGCTTATGAATAGAAGACACAGATCTAATACGTCAATGATATTTTAACCACCATCGGCTGTACATAGCGTGGTTCATATATTTTTCCTGACATTGTCATTTTGTTAAGGTCACATCGTGAAGAGATAATTATTACCATAGATAGTGTTGTCTGTATTCTATACGTTATTGGTAATGTTAACTGTAATGTTAACTGTAATGTTATGGTACAAGTAGGTCAGAGCAACTTAGTTACTTGTTTTACAAATGTGTCGTGCCCAATATTTGCCAACAGATATATTAATAGAACGGATCTCCTAAAAGTTTCATCATTCTACTCATATTCAGAAGTTTAATACTGTTATTTCTGATATTATTTCTGATCACTAAATGTGTTGTGGTTTCCCCCCTCATACTGTCTTGATTGTATTGTAAACAAATTTATGAAACAAGTATTTTCTTTGCTCTGGCCTAAAAATAATACTAATGACGAAACCAAAATTAATACCAAAACTAATATTAAGACAGCAATATTAATTTGCATGTTATATTATGCAACAAGGGACTTTTATCGTTTACCCGTAATATATATTTTAAGTGTTATAAACATTAGTGTAGATATTTGTTTACCTGTTGACCTCTTAGTTTATACTGTAACATTGGACTATCTTCACTGCAAGGATGCTGTTCTATATGGGAAACTAAACAATCTGTATTTGGTATGTTGTTTGCAGATATTTTTATCTTCTGTTTCAATCCACAAAATTGTTCAGAAAACCATAATCATACATACAGTATATAGTCACACTCATATTTGGCAGTTGTAAATCTAGTCATACTAAACTGATGTGTACAGTCATTGAACCAGTCATGCACATACTCGCATACACACGCACACACACATACACACACACACACACACGTACGTGCGTGCGTGCACACACACACACACGTACGCGCGTACACACACACATACATTAACACCACTTACTCCAGAAATTTTGCAAAACCAAATAATTGAATAATTTTACAATACTAACTTCAAATCTTGTACTCCTATCGTACATCATTAGTACATATTTTGAATCATATT
Organism: Lepetodrilus pustulosus; assembly: GCA_032355345.1. Lineage (NCBI taxonomy): Eukaryota > Metazoa > Mollusca > Gastropoda > Lepetellida > Lepetodrilidae > Lepetodrilus > Lepetodrilus pustulosus. The sequence goes on from JAULBP010033946.1 coordinate 10,210, forward strand.
GTTTCAGAATTTATGTGACAAACCTACTATTATGTATGCAATACATAACGACATTTGAGCCTGTGAACATACCATAGTTTAATACAGGAAGTTGTCAAATGTTTGTTAAAACATTTTCTTTCCTTTTACCTTCTATATAAAAAATAAAAAAAAACTTTTAAAACCTTTATTATATTTTCTTTGTGATGTTTTAAAATGTAGAATTTTAACTAAATTTATTTTGTGTTAATTTAGTACCAGAAATCTTACATCTGAATTTCTTGGAGAGTTCAAACTAATGATTTTAATACAAAGAAACTTCTCGAGGATAAATGAAACGCACATAAAATATTTCAGATATCAAACATGAGCTCTGTATCAGTTGCTTGCAGTGGTATCTTTACAGATTGTGTACACATTTATGCAATCAATGGATTGAACATACAAGTATTGACATGCATTTAAAGGTGGTCGTACAATTTGAAATTTATTTTTGTGTTCAATGAACACCTGATATATACCTACTCTACTAGAATACTAAATGTTCTAATGACTTGAATCCATTTGAAGTAAAACCAATGACAACTTTGTTTACGTAGACCTTTGATTTCCTTTTGTTGTTTTAAGACCATAGTTACAGTTGTATTTAATAATTTTGTGACTTTAATATTATCAGTAGAGGTCTGTTTCTTATCTGATTTTTAATGAATTATAACAATCGAAACTCTATCCAACTTCTTTCCCCAAAATTGCATTATGACTTTTACCATGTGATCTACAGAACTATATACATTTCTATTTTAGCAATAAAGTTGTGGTTTTCTGGCATGTTACAACATGGGATACAATGTCTATGCAAATGATAATAGTTTGGTATTAGTAAATCGACACTTCTGCCTTAATCTTGTTAATGACCATGATGTGTATGTCAATGTTTCTAGGTATCGTATATTGTACAGTTGCACAATATTATATTACCCACATTTTACAACCCAACCCGTCCCCCCTGCCCACATTTTACAGAACCCTTCCTGTCCCCCCCATCAATCTCCCTACCTGTCCACATTATAACCCACCTAACCCAGACTAAGTAGTCTCAATCATGCATTGTTTTTATAATATACAAAAATTTGTACAATATCATGTTTGAATAAATGCTTTTGTAAAGAATATTACTTTTTGTTTTCTTCATTTCGCTGATGTGTATCCCTTCCCCTCGAGCTTGGCATCAATGTTTGCAAAAGTTAACTTTCCAATGTAATAATGGTAGGGGTTAGTGAGTTGTTTTACATCACAGCCATTCTCTACCGACAGCAGTAACACTTCAGAACATATCTTCTTCTATTTGATGTTATTGCAGTTGGGAGAGCATGCATCGCGAAGAGTGCCCGGCATCAATGTTCGCAGAAGTTACATTTCTGACACGATATTGATAGGATGCACTGTCTGTAGGGTTATCATCCTTGGTCTGTCAGTACCAGCCGGTGCTTGCAGGTTTACTGCAACATTCAGTGCTACAGATGTTGCAAGTTTCCTCCTGCCCTAAACTGAGGGTGAAAGATTCCCGCAGCGACGTTAAACTCCATATTCACTCACTCGCCCTAAACTGACAAGTGATGTTAGTGAAAGATTCTAGACTCTAAACCCCATTACAAAAAAAAAGAAAGAAAGAAAAAAAAGTAGGATAATGACATAATGTGCAATGTCCTTGATCCGTCAGTACCAGCCAGTGCTCACAGGTTTACTGCAATATTTAGTGTTACAGATGTTGAAAGCGACTCTATAAAACCTGAATTTCACTTTCTCCCAGGTGAATGAATCCACAGGGCTTAATAATTATAATAAAAAATTTATGTCAGTATATCTATCATTATAATTGACATACATATACCGGTACATCATTATGAAATTCCAAGCCCAATCATTCATCACAAACATGCCTTTTATGGCATCTGCAGTTGCCACCAGCACAGAAAAGGTTAATCCACTTACTGCATCGCAAGTTGCCAACAACAGTTAGGAGGTTAATAATTATTGTAAGATTTAATTCATTTTGAAAAGGTTTCCATACACCACATTCCAAAATGGAATGTTTCTGAAAAGCTTGAATACTGAAATACTAGTATATTATCTTTTTTTTTCTTCAAATATTTTTATTCCATTTCTGATACATTGTGTACATAATGATACAGGCAAATTCAGTATAAAGTACAGTATCTTAAAAAATCGTAGATTTAAGGATTACCTTTTTGAATTTATGTTTCAAAGGAGGTAGATAGGTATTTCCATTTATTGCGAAATTTATTTATTGTGTTATTTTTGTAGGCAATATATTTTTCAGTTTTAAATATATCAAGTAGTATTTTAATAAATACTTTCATTGATAATTGTTGCTGTTTAATACTTGATATATAAATATATCTCTTAGCTACAAGTAAAATATGATTGATTACAGAATGATGTGTATCAACTCCAAGCACTACAAGAGTTGTAACAATAAACTGGGTTCCCATCACGACATAAAGCGTTGGCCATACAATATTGTAGCCTACAAGAGAGTCGTGCAACAGGCCCCAGATACAATTGAGAGTATGGTTGAACTTAAACTATTTTAGCAATAAATGTGGTTCATGCAACCAGACTTACATTTGTAGTGGGTTCCTAAAATTCTAACTATTATAGGCTAGAAATGTTCTGTAGTGTCACAACAGTAGTAGTTAACTGGGCTCCCACCACAATAGAAAGTGCCGACCTGACAATAATCCAGGGATCCAAATTAACTTTAAAACTTACTAGTCCTAATAGTGATACAAAAGACATGAATTTCTACTCGTCCTTAGGATACCATTAACATTAGGAGAAATGGCCCGGGCTAGCGGACTAGTTTTAATTTCGATCGCTGCAAAAGTTGTAGCCTACAAGAGCGTCGTGCAACAGGCCGTTCAGCAACAGGCCCCATATTGTTAAGTATGGAAATAGAAAAACTACTGAAATAATATGTCCTAAATCAGACAGCAACATTTAAGATTTAGATGTGTAATTAATGAAGAATTTTTCTGCGTTGACTCACCTTGGTTTGAGGGTGGATGAGGTTGACCCCGTTCTTGTTGATGGCGATCAGTAGTATCTCGGGATAATTGGGTTCTGTGGTTTGCTGGAAATACAAGGGGAGAGTATTCAGGTATAAATTCCATGGTCCTGTGCATAAACAGTGGTCGTATTTGATTGGCAATCGAGGGTTGAGTGTGGGTGCATGAAAAGCAAATCGTCTCACGTTCGTAAAACCAGTT
>JAULBP010034057.1:0-13473 GCA_032355345.1 Lepetodrilus pustulosus
ATATCTTTGCTTCAGACCTAGAGATCTAGTTGGGTGCCATGTCCTTTTTCTGACTCAAGTACTGGATATTGTTTCTCGAAGCTCTCCTATCCACTACTAGTCCACAGCGCTCTCGTAAGTGCACTAGCACCAAGTATCAGAGATCGTTACACAAGTACTCATAGTCTCATACCCAGGGTATCCCTTCACGAAGCTCTCTTATCCACTAAGAGAGTGGTAGAGCTCGCTTTGCCGATAGCTAATACACTGCTAAGAGAGCGCTATCAGTCTCTTAGTAGATAAGACCTTCATGAAAGGATACCCAGTTTGTTTGAATTGAATTGTGCCTACCGTACAGCGGTAGAAAGGTTTTTGGAAGTACAAACATTATTATATGTATGTCAAGTGTAAATATATGTGATAGTATGTCTTCAAACATGATAAATGATACTAGTAACTGAAAGAAACCGTGGAATGCCACAAGGCAGGTTTCTGCTTGGGCAAAGTAAAACATCTAGGATTCGTTCCTGCCCGTCACTGAGAAACATCGCAATATTATTGAAACATAGGAGATGTTACCTACTATACCGCCAGTATATACACAAGGCAAGTGAAATATTTTGAAAATGTCCTTGTTCTCACATCAAGAAATGAGGACTCCGCGATGTCAATTCTAAACCTTCTACCACTTGAAAAAAAATAGTTTGCGGCATTCTTCCGGCATTTATGAAAAGTCAACTTAAAGGCATATCGTCACAGATATTTATGGTTCTTAGCTACAACTGCAAAGTATATTAACTTGGCAAGCATAAACTCTGTACTTCCAAAAGCATTCCCACCACTGCGATATTCCATCCCAACCAAACGATATAGGACTTTGCCAGTTATAACAACTTGCATAGGACGTAGTTATTTTTTTCTTCATTATATTAACGCGAGGGAACATAACTCTAAAGAGGTACGAGGAAAGAATATCGTCACAGCTATACGATCTTTCACACGTCAGCTAATGCATCAAAGACATGTATCGGAACCTTAATTAATATAAAAAAATCAAATTTGTGACAACTATCGAGTGTTGGGGAATAAGTGCATCAGTAAATAACTTTTCGGTGGACAATTCAAACGCAAATATATAATAGTACCAAATAGAAAATCGTGTGTGCATTACTGTATATATAGGACAATATGCCAAGTATCTGTGATTATACGAAGTATAGGCCGAAATATCAACAGAAGCATTCATAAAATACTTATGTTAAATATATTTGTCGACATCTTTACAAGCACCATTACAAGAACCATCTACAATGTATTGAGAGTATAATGTCTTCTTTACACAGATAGATTTATACTTGTTGTACCATCTTGATGCCCACTAACTTTCAATTATGTGACATGAAACATTGTATCTAATGTTGTAGTGAATTGTAAAATACTGCCACATTTACTTTGAAATATAAATAGTGTTCCCTCGATATATATGGCTGTTCGATACAGAATCGGATTCGGATACAAGGCTGGGTCCGATGTGGATCCCACTTTTATTTTTGTTATTTACTTATACTATGCTATAAGGCTGGTACTATATGGCGGGGGGTATGTCATGGACCCCAAATTCAGCGTTATATCGAGGGGACATATACGGAGTAAAAAGAAAAAATTAAAATAGTATCCATGTCCGACCTTGCATTCTATTCGAATCGGTACATCAAAGAGTTATATCAAGGGGACACGGTACATTACTTTTTTTAAACAGAATTCCTCATTTATTTTATTTAATATTTCCAGTCATTCCTTTCTAGTACTAGACCATGTCACCATACAGATTAAACATATTGTATCCCACGTTCCCAGAGCCATCACGCTTGCTTACCTTGTCTGCATTATTCAATATGGCTTTGGTTCAAGATCTTACTTGTACAATGGTTAGCCAGTTTTTAGGACAAAGATGGCACATGAAATACCAATAGAGTCGACCCTCATTTATCCTGACGGTTGCGTTCCTGGTAAAATCATGCGAATAACTGAATTTCTGGATGTCCGTGTCATTTTACATAGGAAAACTGATATATGGTTCCTAGTAAAAACTGTGTATAGAGAGGTAACCCGGTTATCCAAAGTCCGGATAAGCGTGTGTCCACTGTAGCACAGACAGTTGCAGTAGGCCTATGGGCACCAGCGGTTACTGATCGCACATCCTGTTATAGTAACAGTTTCGTCAGAAATGTAACTTCTGTTAAGTGATGTCGGTTCACTGGTACAAGGGACTTTTGATTCAGAATTTGGGATATTCTACCATTGTGCTAAAACCTGTCTTGTGTCAATATCCCATTACACAAATATGTGAAATGTCACTTCGTAATAAATAAATAAAGCACGACTCCGTTACCGTTACAACTTAATGTAATGTATACTCGAAGCGCTAAATGCCAATTTATTTACCCTGGGGATCATCCAACTCAAGCAGTCCGTTTCATGAGTAGGTTAACAACAATAATACCATCTCTTCCTACCGGGTACCCATTTTACGGCTGGGTGAACTGCAGCCATGCAGATCTTCGCATTATTGTCCAGATGCTTTACGATGGCTAGAATTCAGCTAGGCTCGAATTCAGCACCTCTACACCACAATGGTTATACCTTACTGCAACTCACGTTGTACAGCATCCTCAAAAACCCAAGCTATTGCGACTCCACAACCTTCCGTCAAATACTCTGGGAGAACTGCCTATTCATAAGTCCGTTTTGGTTTAGCGAGAATTATAGTGACGCGTGGCTCTAAATATAGCGACCAATCATGTTGGTCGCTATATTTAGAGCCCCGGCAGCAGAGGCGCGTCTAGATAATTTATTCATGTATTCACAGTGATCCTCGCTAAACCAAAACGGACTTCTGAATAGGCAGTTCTCCCAGGGTATTTGACGGAAGGTTGTGGAGTCACAATAGCTTGGGTTTTCGAGGATGACAACACTCTGGAAAGGCCCTCAACTGTTTTATGCACCGCTATTAGTTATCTCATGATTCCCAATTATCCTGCTGTTGGCACTGCTCATGTATGACACCAACAGATTATGTGTGAAAATAATTAACGATTACTCACAAAAATAAATATATATCATCAGCTAATCATGTAACAACCATTCATCATCAACTTAACCAGAGACCGTCTCCGACTTGACCAATATCATCAAAACTAAATGTTTGTGAGTATGACCATGACGAACGGACTTGCAGAATAATATTCAGTTAAAAAATATGTCTTCGTGTGTTTGCCTATATATTAGTATGTATATTTTCGGTTCAACATCTGTACAAGACAACATTTATTTTTAGATTTAGCCTAGGCTCCGTATGTTTGTAAACACTGTGACTGTCCCTCGATATAGGGAAAGAAAATGAACGGACAACGTTGTAAAATGTTGTTTAAAGAAAGTAGATAGGTTCAATAGTGTCTCTAGAAAACATATTAGACGTACATTTCTATGTACACCTGCACCATGGTTCTACTGCAGTGAAAATATCACCACTGATCTGTGATTAGGCACACTTGTCAACAAAGTTTTCCCGCCATATTTCTCTTCCTTATAAAACACAATTTGATTGGTCCAACGGAACGGATGTTCTATTCACTGCGATACTACAACATGTCTGCGCCCACCTTCAGCTGATAAACACATGTTTGTTCGAATCTGTATTTGTCTATAGTTAAATCGTCCTTATGAGGAAAAAGTAAATGCTGACGTAGAGTGTAATTATACTGCAAGTATACTGCAATTAGCTATATTGTTTAAACTAAAGCTATCAGAAATTATCAGCTGATTACGAAAATATCACGAAAACGTGGGCTGAACACAGGTGTGTATGTTTATCTGTTTATCAGCTGCTACTACCCAATGACACTACCCGGCCATAAACATGGCCTAAGGTGCCTGGCACAAATACACATGTAATATTCCAATATTTGTGACGGGCACCTGTAGACTGAGTGATCAGCTGGTGATGTCTAGCTCGGGCAAAGCCAAAGGTGGAGATGGTCACCTGCTGATCACCGCACTCTAGGCCATATTTATCAGTTTATGGCCGGGTAGTGTCATTGCTTCACTTTTGTTACTAAATGTGGTAGAATCTCTGTTGCAAATGATATCATCTGCACAATAACAGTACTTGAATTTCACGATGTGACAAACCAGTCCACACCCATTAGTTTGTTCACTCTTGTTGTGCATTGCGTTTTTTATCCCAGATCTTTTCGACCCCCACCCCATCATTTAATTTATATTTTAAATCGATATATATATATTTTTTTTTACATAGATATAGATACTAGGGAATATCTTTAACAGCAGCTGTTTGAGTCTTTTTGCCCCAGTAACCAAACAGATGACCACACCGATTCTCGGATTCGAACCCGAGTTGCTGGATTGTGAGTCCAACGCACTACCGAATGAGCCAAAAGGTTAATCCTACTGGCTGAGACCAGTACCAGCATCTGGTATCACACCCGGCTACATTCTCCGCCCCACCACCCCCCCACCCCCCCCTCACACCTCCACATGGTGACTCGTCCTCGGGTTATAATTCAGTCACTTCATTCTGAGCCACCAGGGATCTAGGAACTTTCAGAGAGACATTCACCAAGACAACTCCATTGAAACAGGGCCATGTCGATCATGCAATTCAAACCCGAGTTGCTGGATTGTGAGCCCAATGCTCTACCAACTTAGCCAAAGGGGTAACCCCGCTGGCTAAGACCACACCCACAACAAAGTTTTCCCAGAAACATATTATTTTGGTACAAAAGTACTGTATCACTTAATTCTCCGTATATAACTTAATTATCAATTTATCAGTATTCATGAAACTTCTTGACACATAATACCTAAGGGCAACATAATTAATTTAACTTTCAATTTAATTTGTTGATATTTTGATATTTCAGTTTTGTTGTTTGCATCGAACCATGGGCACATTCAGAGTTCACCACATCAGATTCTTTGACTACAAACCAAAGGCCATTCACTGTCTGGCGTACAGCAAGGAAATAAAGAAATTAGCTCTATCTAGGTATGTAGACTTACCGCAGGCAACTCGGTCTTCGCTATGTTCAACAGCGAGTCAATATAAACATAACTGAGTTTTAACATGTTTAGATGATCATGATAGTTTTTATTGTTTTTCCTGTTTCAGGTCAGATGGATCACTAGAAATTTGGAGTGAAAATGACAACTGGTATCAGGAAAGGGTGAGTGAAGATTTAGTTCTGGTTTTAGTGGTAATCATCTTACAAATTTTGGGGTTCGTGATAGTGTAGTGGAAGCTCGTCAGACTCTGGAACCAAAGATCATGAGTCAAGTTCAAACCTGCCTTGGAGATCCTACACGTATGTCTGCAGAAGTCGCATCCTAGTCCCAGATGTAGCCAAGATAGGTCGCAATGTCAGTACTGTCACTCAGCAATTTGTCTATTATCATCCAGTACCAGCCTGTGTTCTCAGGTTTACTGCAACACTCAGCGCTACAGGTGTTGCAGGTCTCTGCTGTAAACTGACAAACCCTGATACGTGCGTAATAAGTTTGAAAACATCTCTACACCCCCGCACATACAAACATACACTAAATATTACTCCCATCCATCTTGCGCAAATGTAAGAGTTTCATATCAGATTTAGGTAAACCAATCATCTAACCATATTATTTACAAGTAAATGACTGATGGAAAATATATTTGATTACATGAAGCTACAGCTCTTAGAAATGTGAGAGTTAACTGCACTCAGTCATCAATAGGTGATAACATGGACCAATACTGAATTCTTGTATCTGATCACTTAATCCCAGATTAATGCCTTCACACTCCATGCCACTTTAACATTTTGTGCTTAAATGTCGTTCAATTTCAAGTGTCTCGAATGATTGATAATTTCTGATCTGAGGTCTGAAGAGAAAATACTTTTATAAATGTTGAAAATATTGCTTTTCCAATACTGTGATTCGTAACCATGTCAATAAATGATTTTTTTTAATTTCCAGATCATCCCTGGTAGTGGGGATAGGTCAGTGGAGGCCATCTTGTGGCAAGGGAGACGACTGTTCACTGCAGGACTAGATGGAGAAGTAACTGAATATGATTTGGTCAAACTTCAGCCAATGGTAATCATTATGAAATATTTTACACTGCATTGAAATTAACATAATTTAATAGGGTGTTGGGGAGATGGGCTATCCTCCCTCAAATAAATACCAGTATGTAAAATTCCATCACTACAGTACTTGAGAATATTGTTAGCTATAACTATTATAACGATAAAACTGGTTCAAGCAACGAGACTTGCATTTTTAGGGTTGAACAAATTTAATTTACAACTATTGCAGGCAACAACTGGTTTGAGCAATGGGCCCCTGCACTTTATTGAAACTAAATTTAACGGTTGATTTCTTTCAGCACTCTGCGTTCTCGCACGCCGGACCCATTTGGTGTCTGACCCAGAACGCTGCCGGAAACATACTGGCTGTAAGTACAGAATGATATGAATACAGAGAGATACAGTGGACCCCGTTTATCCGGACTTTGGATATCCGGTTCCTTTGCTATCGTCACAGTTTTTTTACTGTGAAGCATATATCAGTCTTCCTATATAAATGAGTCAGACATCCGGAAATTCACATGATTTTACGGTGAACGCAACCGTCCGGATAAATGGGGGTCGACTGTAGACAACTGCCAACAGACAGGCTGGTGCTACTGCAATGCTATATCATTGGACTTCACTACAAAAAGTCCTGAGTTTGAACCTACTTTGGGAACCTGGCATCAATGCTCAAAAAAGTTGGTTCCATTGTGGTTTTTGCTGTCTATACTGTGGCAGTACCAACCATTGTTTGCAGGTTTATTGCAACATTCAGCGCTGTCCGCTGCAATAAATCGCTCACTCACTCATTCACCTGTATATTGCAGGTTTCTTCATGCTATAAACTGACAAGCCATGATAGAAATTAAATTGAAAGTGGCTCTAAGCCCCAGTAAAATTAAATATGTTTTTGATCTGAAAAAGCCAATAAAATTTCTGCCAAATTTCTTTAGATCATTTTTTATTTTAACATATTTTCATTTGTTTTCTTTGTTGTAGGCTGGAACGGAGCAAGGCTGTGTTGTGTTGTTCGACATTGCGATGGACAACTTGCAGTACCTGAGAGCATTCGACAAACAGGAGGGTAAGTGCACCAGTCAGTCTTGTCCGTATAAATCCAAGGGGAGATAATTTAATTTGCTACTTTCCTTTTCACAGATTTTCTTACTAAAATTCAGTCATCTATGTATATTTTGTACAAGATTAATGTCTGGGTTTACCTTTCCCTACTGGATTCATATTATCAATAAATGTTTTTGGTTGCCATTTATGGTCGACCAGAATGAAGATGGTTAATAAACATTTTCCATGTAGTTGAGGGAAAGTAGAGTTATCTCTCCCTTTTTATTCGTACCCCTGTCCCTGCTTTATCAATTATAGACACTACTTTGTAAGGCATCTCTTGTAGTGCCTCCAATGGGAAGAAGGTTAAATGTTATTGCTTTATCAAGTTTAACCCATTCCCTGCTAAAAAAAATATTAAAAAAATAAGGACTGTCTGTTTCCAACTATGTTTGCTTCCAGATGGAATAAGGTAAAGTGTAATTATTTTTGTTGAGAAATCACGTTTTACAATTCCCCATTCAGGGAGGATCTTGTCTATAGACTGGCACGGCGGGGAGAATGTCATTGTGACAGGTGGTGTGGACAACATTCGTCTGTGGAGCGCCAATTCTGGCCACGCCGTCCAGCGTTTGACCATCGGCCGAGAAGAGGTGCGGAAGGAGACGATCGTGTGGTGTGTCGCGGTCACCAGGTGAGAGTGATACATATGTCACGTTGACATTAGACACCAATATCATGCCGACATTAGACACCAATATCATGTCGACATTAGACACCAATATTATGTTGACATTAGACACTAAAATTATGTTGATATTATACACTAATATCATGTTGACATTAGATACCAATACTAGTAGCATGTTGATATTAGACACCAATATCATACCGATTTTAGACTCCAATATCATGCCGATATTAGACACCAATATCATGCCGACATTAGACACCAATATTATGTCGACATTAGATACCAATATTATGTTGACATTAGACACTAGTATTGTGTTGACATTAGACACTAATATCATGTTGACATTAGATACCAATACTAGTAGCATGTTGACATTAGACACTAATATCATGTTGACATTAGATACCAATACTAGTAGCATGTTGACGTTAGGCACCAATATCATGTCGCCATCAGACTCCAATATTATGTCAACATTAGACACCAATATTATGTCGACATTAGACACCAATATCATGTCGACATTAGATACCAACATTATGTCGACATTAAACACCAATTTGATGTCATCATAGTACTGTAGTAATGCAGTTATCATCCTTGGTCCATCATTACCCATTACCACCTGCCATTAACTGACATAAATCATCACATTGTCATTAGACACTGTTGGTAGAATAGCATTTCTGACTGATGTATCTACTCAATAGGGATCACGTTTTATTAAAAGCTACTATATTCTGGTTGCTGTTATTATATAAGGTTTTAGCCTATGTGTACACTGGTATGGCTTCTGTGTACAGTGATGGTATTTCTGTATACAGTGATATGACTGTCATCAGTGGAGACTCAAGAGGGAAGACATGTTTCTGGAATGGCAAGAACGGAATCTTGATCAAGGTAACAGATCGTGGAGCTTCTACATTTCCACTTTTGTCCTATTTAGTCAATTTCATAAATTCTCAAAAAGAAAGAAATTGGTGTTTTTATTAAATGGAATGAAAGATTCCTTGTGATTTGAACTATTTATATTTCTGGTGCATTATTTCTGCTTGAGAACCATATTTAAATGACACTGTCACCCTGAATATGTCATCATGTGGATACTAGATTTAATTTTCATTGTATTTTTCAGAGTTTTCAAAGCCACAAAGCTGATGTTCTGTCACTGTCACTACATCAGGTATTAATTAATGGATATTCACTTTCATTTCTCTGCCAATCAATAATAATTATATGCCATTGCAAGTACTATGGTGTTTAATTTACTAAAAGTGTTTGACCATTTGAATTTTTAATAAAATAAGAAAAAAAATAGTATTTCCATCTGGTGGGAATTTACATTAGGTACTGGTATACATGATAGTACATTGAATGTAAATTATTGAAATAATACTAAATTTGAATTACACCAAGAGATAAATAGAGGATGACATTTCACATATCCAACAGAAAGTTTTTACAGTTAAGTTGTTCAGACAGTAACTTCCAAGACTGCTCTGTTTCTTCAGAAAGAAGACAGCGTGTTCACAGTCGGAGCCGAGCCGACCATTGTCCAGTTCAGGAAGGTCCCGTCAGGCGGGGGAGGTGATCACACTGTGGGGAAATGGGTCCGGTCAGTGGTGTGTTCCAGCCACACGCATGACATCCGTGCCATCGTTTCCACCGGTCAGACTGTCATCACAGGAGGTGAGCCGAGATGTACATGGTCAAGGGGAGATAATAAATTAGTTTTGGCAGAGTTATATCCCCTTTGACTAGCAGAGTAATGTCTGCTTTTGAACTATTTTCTATGGTTTCTGTAAGTAATTCCTTTAGGAAACATAGCATAATGATATTCCCACAGAAAGCCCAAGCAACTCATTCACTCACCTTACTGTATATTTAAGAAATGCATAATTTGTTATTTATTTATTTTTGAATTGGGGTTGTAGAGCCATTTGGAAGATTCATTCACTTATATCATGACTGTCAGTTTATTGCTGGACAGGAGGAAACCTGCAGCTGTTGAACATGTGTAGCACTGAATGTTGCAGTAAACCTGCGAGCACTGGCGGGTACTCACAGACCAAGGAATACTGCATGAAGTTAATATATGAACCTAGCCGTGACGTTTATATTATTACCACTGGTTTCAGGTGTAGATACTAACCTTGTCTTCCATCACTTCGGGGGATCGATCCAGCAGAAGGGGAGGAAAGTGCCTGGGATGCCCCATGTAAGGTCATAAGTCAATGAGCTGTCAATCATTAATAACTGGAAAGTTGACCTATAGTAAATCCACATTTATATAGCACAAATATCCAGAATAGCTGCTCAAATACACTTTGGGGAAATGTGTAAACAAGGATGATCCATACACTTCACTAAAGAAGATTACTAGCTACAGTGTCCCCTCGATATAACGCTTAAGTTGGGGTCCATGACATACCCCTGCGTTATAGTACGATATTACAGGGAAATAACGAAAATAAAAATGGGATCCACGTTTGACCCTGCATTAAATCCGAATCCACAGTGCATTGGACCGTGTTATATCGAAGGGACACTGTATTTAGTAGGGCAGCTAACTTTTTCCTATTGGCTTGTGTGGCTGGTTAATTTCCCAGCAAAGCTGACTGGTGATCTTGTTGTCGTGGCAGCACGTGACATAGTACTTGTTTGTGTTTACTAGCGGTCGCTGGTACACATGGCAAAGAAAGCTGGCCTAGTGATGTTGCAGTACCCACGCTTCCTGGAAGTATGGAGGCTCGGCAGTACCAACAGAACATCAAGTAAGTATTGGTGATACATTTGTGAGAATTATTATTTAAGTTCGTACAATATTACAATAATAATATACTGGAATGTTAGATTTAATGTTCTTGAAATGTATTTTTTTTAAAATATCAGTGTTAGTGGTCCATAAAATATCTCTGAGGTGATGCTGTTTGCATGTTTTAACGTTAATAGTATACAATGAGTATTTTATATAGAGATATCCAGGTAGTAAGTAGTTTGAGCTCGTAGTGGTTTATAGAAGGGAAAGAAAATATGGAGTCGATGGACTCGATGCATTCGTAAACCGATTTGCTGTAATTTTGCTAATAATTCGTTCAGCCAGCCACTACTTTGTAGAAAAGAAACATTGTGTATTGTATTGTAGTGTAGTATATAGCGTAGTGTAGAGAAATGTAGTGACCACTGAACACATCCCAGGAATATATCTGGACTATCAAAGAATTCATGAAAAATAATTAAACCAGCTTTGAGGAAATTTTGTGTTGTATTGTGTATGCAGGATAGTGTAATATTTTAATACATATCTATGTTTCAATATATTGTATATACCTGTTTAGTTTACTCTCTTGGTAAATATGAGTGATAATTTCAGGTGTGCAAGGAGAAATCCTCCCCCTGGACTCGAAACCATTGAAACTGATTCAGCTGAAGGCAAAGATCGGAGACTGTATCATCTGTAGTGCTATTTCTGCTGATGGTTCGCTGATTGCGTACTCAGACGAGAGAAGCATACGTGTGTACAGTCTCGACGTGGTGAGTAGCTGGTGTGTGTCATGCAGACACGGCCGTTTTCCGCAAATCTGCGGAAGTCTGTCGATATATTTGTCCAGGGGTCAATTTATTTGCACTGGACGTGGCTTGGGGGCCAGCATTCTCCAGACCCTGGGCTTGTTATCAACTGAAATCACCATCGTCTGTCGCCATGCCTGGTCATGTAGGGTAATTTGAGGGCATGGTAATGAAGAAAACTATGCTATCAATTTTTGTTTATATTTCTCACATTAGAATTTGAAATGAAAGACTAGTCTAAATTAATGACAAAATTATGTAATTTTTATTGTACATAATTTTTGGTCCTAATTTAAGTGTATTAATTTAAGTAGATCTTGATCTAAGTATATAGAATAATTCCCCATTTACAATAATATTTATGCTTCCACTATTGAAATTATTTAGGAGTTATCCTTTCTTTTAGATGGAATCGGGTGTTCTACAACCTAGAGTCAGTTTGACACGGATCAAACAATTAGACGAAGATATTGCCTCTGCTCACATAATGACCTTCACATGCGACAACAAACTTGTCACAGCAACATGTACAGCAGCTGTCCAGGTCATGGAGGTCAAGGTCATGGAGAACACGGAGGTCAAAGACGCAGATGTAGAGAAAGTATCAGTCCAACTTATCCACACATTTCCGCCTCAAGTAAAATGTGAGTCTTATTTTCTATATCTATGTCTACTGAGAAATGTCGTCGCCTATGGGCGCAATATTCCCGCTGTGTAATAATTCAATCAACTGAGAAATTATGTTTTCGTCTCTGAAGTTGTGTCTCTGTGGAAATTTCATATCCAATATTTTTTTAATCGGAGTGAATATCATAATAATTTTATGTGGGGTGGGTATAGACATCACAATTACCGTAGGCTGGTTGAAGTCTTACAAGCTGATATGTGAAAAAGTAAATTTTTAATGGCAGCAATTTTAAAAACGGTGTCATTCTACATGCCATAATACAATAGGCTGGATTTTATAACTAATTTATTCAGTCAATATCATGGAAATGTCACTCATGGGTGTACAACATACTGCAGTGTTAGAAAGCAAGAAAATAATGAGGAGGTCTTTCTTCATAGGCCCAATGGTAATGATTGTCACAAATACCATTAACATTGCAGATTTTCAAATGCCCCCTGACACCCATCAGGTTTGAACACTGTACTAGGACATTAACATTAGCTTGTACGTGACTCTGCTTGTGTTCTATGCAGCCCCTGATGCTATACACCTGCTGTGTGCGTCCCACGATGGAGTGTACGCCGCGGTGGCCGACCACAACTGTCGAGTCCAAGTCCACAACATCAACACAAAGCAGGTCTGTCCTGTATCATAGCCACCTGCATGAGCACCAGTCAGATCACGATTTCAGTTATTTCCACCTTTTTTTAAGTCTGTCCTACAGACAAGAGTGTGAAGGACTGGTTGGAAGTTTTGGTAATTGTCGGGTCCCAAGATTGCGACCTTTTTTTAGTACTATTTCTTCACAAATCCCCATATATTAATTATTTGACCTTGTGCATGAACTTGTACTCGGAAAGTTTCGTAATCTCCCGGCTATGATGTCATCCTTCGTTGCACCAGCTAAATTAAAGATCACTGTGCTTTGTGATGTTGGTAATGGTTGACCAATACTCCATTGAATACTAGTACTATATTTCTCTAACATTCATAGCTTACCGTATTAAAACTTTCTAGACATGACCAATTCACCTTATACTTTCATCACTGCATCATGAACATTTTTACCACTACATGTAAGCCATAATATTCGTGAAACGAGATTGAAAGCCCAATTCCCAAAATAATCAAATGCTAAATACTATAAATCTGTTAAAATGCTGTACAATGTTTCAGTCCTGTCAGGTTCCCGCCCACAAGAAACAGGCCTGTGCCATGGTGTTCTCTGCGGACTCCAGACAGCTCTGCATCGTGTTCTGCGACAGTTCCGTCTCCGAATACGTCGTCAACTTGGCCAGCGGCACGACGACTCTGAGCCTGAGCGATTGGAGTCGCGGTAACAGCGACTGCCTCCAGCAGCTGTG
>JAULBP010034168.1:0-13473 GCA_032355345.1 Lepetodrilus pustulosus
GTACCGCTAAGCCAAGCACAATGGGCAGTACAACAATCACAATAGGCGAAAACAGTACAGAGGAATTCCTAATATATCAACTGAGAAAGCAAAGATATGCCAAGGGCGGATAACTCTCAACGTTTACGACAAGTTGAGACTCAGTTTCTTTAAAAGCCCCCATTAGGCCGTGAAATGACATGGTATGGTGAGTGTAGGGGGATATGGACGAGGTTTGAAGGGTGGTTCAAGTCGTCGTCGGGGGGAAAGGCGGCATCCGTAGCCTGCCTAAAATGGTCATTACAACCACCATGCTAAACACTGCTATCCTCGCCACCCCGAGAAATTCATTATCTAGACTATCCCTAATACTGGTATCATGTGTCCTCGTGCATGTCTGCCTCGCCACCCGTCTCTCTACTCCACCCACTCTCATTAAATATCCACCCTGAATAAGCAAGCGTGGGATAACTGTTCATCTTGGACCTGGGGACCGCGTCAATACATAAAACAGGCTGGCGCAATAAAATTCGTTGGAGTTAAATATGTAATTTAAAATAAATCACCCTCTAATCAAAAGGTTTTGGCTAAGCTGGCCGTATCCATTTGGCTGATAATTGAAACCGTTCTAACAATATTCAAACGGCAATGGTGAAACGGCGTCTGGTATATCTGTGCTCATGTTCTTTGAATACGATTTTTAACAAGACGACAACTGACCAATCAAATAACTAGGGTCTTGTCTGAATAATGCACAATTTATTTGTGAGAAAACAATAGCACGTGAGTCGTCCAAAGATGTAAATAATTTCCTATATTAAAAAAGTATGGATTGCATGTAAAATAAAATAATTAAATTAATGTTTGTAAATTCGAGACGTCTACTTGAGATGACGAACGACCTCCTCAACAAGGACTAGTAGCACTAGATGTCTTCTTGATGCTGTCTGTGTTATGTGTCTGCCAAAACATCTTGTAAGTTTTCATTTGACTTAAAACAGCGAACGTTTACGTATCGTGTAACAAAGCAAGTCCAACACCAGCAGCGTGCTCAAGCGGCGGCGGATGCAGGATAAATAGTGTCCAGTTTTCGGTGTAAAATGTTAGCGAGATAAGCTGAAGATGCGGAAGACATGCTCTTCAGATCTGAGGTGGAAACACGAGCGAGGGAGCGTGCATTATCTACAATAACTTGAAGATGGCGCGATAGTTGGGTCTGGAGACGTGCCGGGCACTAGAACGAAGCATGACAATTGCAATCAATCCGCTTCCAAAGTAGAGTTGCTGTGACCTTCAGCTTTCGCGCATGTCGATCCCATCACACGTGTGTAGCTCCCCCAGCGATAAACACCGTGACGTATGATTATGAGACGAAGTAAAACCGTTTGACGGAAACATTAAAATTCAACAGAGTGAATTTATAGTAACGTTGAAGTGGGTGAATGGAATTCCATGATTTATTATTATTGTTATTATTATTATTGATTATTATTATCATTGATTATTATTATTATTATTATTATTATTATTATTATTATATTAAATCGTATTAATATCATGAAAATCGTTAGCTTTTTATCTGTAAACTCATAATTATTATTATTATTGTTGTTATTATTATTATTCATTATTATTATTATATTAATTCGTATTAATATCATGAAAATCGTTACCTTTTTATCTGTAAACTCATTATTATAATTATTGTTATTATTATTATTTTATTAATATTATTATTTTTATTATTATTGTATTAAATCGTATTAATATCATGAAAATCGTTAGCTTTTTATCTGTAAACTCATTGATTATTATTTTATTTTAGTCGCTTTCTAGAATCTTTCACTAACATCACGAATTCTTCTTATTATTATTATTAGTAGTAGTAGTAGTAGTAGTAGTAGTAGTAGTA
This sequence comes from Lepetodrilus pustulosus, assembly GCA_032355345.1. Taxonomy (NCBI): domain Eukaryota; kingdom Metazoa; phylum Mollusca; class Gastropoda; order Lepetellida; family Lepetodrilidae; genus Lepetodrilus; species Lepetodrilus pustulosus. The sequence goes on from JAULBP010034168.1 coordinate 1,892, forward strand.
GTAGTTTAATTCGTATTAATATGTCATGAATATCGTTAGCTTTCTACCTGTAAACTCATTACTGTAATTTATCTCAGTTGTTGGCAACACCTATCCCAGATTAGGTCGTATGTACGTGTTGGTATACGATTCGGTTGTATGTACGTGTTGACATACGATTAGGTTGTATGTACATGTTGACATACGATTAGGTTGTATGTACGTGTTGACATACGATTAGGTTGTATATACGTGTTGGTATACGATTAGGTTGTATGTACGTGTTGATATACGATTAGGTTGTACGTACGTGTTGGTATACGATTAGGTTATATGTACGTGTTGATATACGATTAGGTTGTATACAAGTGTTGATATACGATTATGTTGTATGTACGTGTTGATATACGATTCAACGGTGCATTTAGAGGAGTAAAGGGGCAAGAAATATTTCTGTGCCACTAGACAAGAATCCAGATAGATATGCCATTATTATTGGAATTTTGCATTGCTATCTTATCCCTGAACAATCCTCAGATGAACCAAACACAATTTCACCGGACATAGTTTGCTGTAAACTATTCAGTCAATGCTGACAGGTTGGACCGTATGTGGGTCTGTTGTGAACTGGGTAGATATATTATTGTCGACGCCTGTCTTGCGGCAGATGGCGTGATTTAACCCTCTCCATGCTGTAGCCAACCGGAGATGTCCTAAAGAGCAGTGCCTGTGCCTAATCCAGCAGAGAGAGGGTTAAAAGGGAAGGTTGTCCTTCACAACCGACAGAGAACAACTCTGTTAATTAGCATGGAGACATGATAGCATGCAGGGAGGACTTCAAAAACGCAAAAAAAAATTAAAAATGATCATCACCGAGCGTGATCCTTTTGCTGTCGATACCAAACAAAGTTCTTGAAAATTGACGACGACAAATACACCTTGATATGTCTTCATGTAGACTACTCCTATTATAAGTGAATACAACATAATCTGAGATAAATTTCATTTAACGGAGCCCGATTCTTCAATTTTACTCGATATAAATGGGCCACAATAAATATAAACATATAATTAAAATAACGTAGATGTGAGTCACCGTTATGGAGTTAACGTCGCTGCTACGGGAATCTCGTCCATTTGCGGCGAGAAGAATAAATAGCAAGTTGAAAATTAAATTACTTTTGAAGACAACAAATATACGTTATTTTTGTTTTAGAGAAAAATGTCCGTAGTTATTATTATGGTAAACAACTTCATAAAACGCTTGGTAATCTCGCTGCAAGTCAAGTAGTTTTCTATTGATTTACGACCATGGATCATAGAAATAGTTCAATTAAATTAACTTAAAATTTTATATAACCTAAAGACATTGGTATACAAGGCGTTTTCGTATCAGTATGATTTTTCCGGACATATTTCACTTTCGATAATATTGTTTTCATGAATAAATGTTGTAGGTATATGAACTGCAACCTATAAACAAACAAACCTTTAAAAACCAAAAGCAAATCAACGAACATTGAAAGCTGCAATTTTATGTTTTAGGATAACAGTAGACAATAATATATTGTTAGCGTCACGTTTCAAGAAATGTGAGTTGCGTGCAACTACCCTTGGACTATATGCGATGGAATACATTTACATTTGGTAATTATTAGCGCATTCCATGATTGTATAATCGCCTGGGTCACCATAATTTATTAAAATAATATAGTTCTATTCTAGATTAGGAAATATTCCACTTCTATAGCATACTGATATAATACACGAATGTTTCGTTTTAGAAATGCAGAATATTTCGTTAAAATTCTTGGAATACAAAACATATATTATCTTCTAATTAATCTACAACCCAGGCTAATTTCACGGAAGCAGAATGTCACGAAAGACGAGGCGTTTTGTTTTCACGGAAGATTTGATTACCAAATCCATTATGCGAGACAAGGCCATTTCCTTTCTCGTACCACAACTCCGTTGTTCTTTTCGCGTATACCTTCTGCGTCCATTTCTGGGTCGGAACCCGACGCGGTGACTTTCTCTTACAGCAGAATACTCCTGGGGTTCGCTAATGAAGATTAAACATGGGATGTTCCGTCCTGCCCCTCCCTACAGAAGTCTGCAGAACACGTGATACCCCCTCGGAGTCCTCGCGTCACTGCGAGACGTGATAGCGTCCAGATTCACCGACGGTTCCAAGAGTCAAGCCCCGCGCTAGATCTCAGATCTCCACACGCGACAGACCCTTCTATCAGTGATCCCGGCAATTTAGGACACAATTACCTGTAGGCTTGTTCTGGTGAGAGAGGAAGAGAGAGGAAGATCTTCTTCCTTAATTAGCCGAGAAGAAGGTCCTGGTGGACTTGTAAAGCTGGAAGCAACAACGAGGTTCGCGAGTTGATCCGAACTGGGAATATCCGACACGGTGACAACTGTCATATTGTCGCTACGGTCTCGTCCCCCGGTGACGGAGCTGTGAAACTCTAGCCGGCTTCTCAAGACATCCAATTGTCTTTGAAGACTAATGGTGAAATATAAGGGTAAAGATTCCTGTGATTTAACTCCACTGAGACGATTAGTTTTAAAAGAACACGCAGAAGGGGCCGACTAAGAAATATAAATGTATTGGAAAACGAAAGATTAATCACGATTGTTAACGGCATAATAATATTTTTTTTACAAATGTGAAATAGTATATAAATCAGAATATTGAGCATTTAATATGTCAGTCACAGCTTTACGTGCTCATTTATATAAGTTCTATTGTATTTAGGCCACGCCTCTTTCCTGTTCCTACTGTAAAATAAAGAATGATTTCTTCACCCTCCACGGCTGAACACTTTAGTTATCTTCACCAATGGAAAAGAAGAACGGAGAATAACATTTTTTTAAAGTGAAAACTCATTTGTGTCAGCGAATGTTTTCTGGCGCATAGACGCCATAGACGCGTACATGGCGTAGGAGACGTCTATCTCAGTGAAAATCAAAACGTTATCGTAAAATTGCATGCCGAAAGAAAAGTGGAAACACGCAAAAGTTGGTCGGATTTCCTAGAACTAATGGACGTGAAAGCCGAGTCTCTACAGTGGCATGACAAAATAAACCATAAAAACGTCAAAATAAACAAATGATGTTTAAGCATGTAACCAAAGTGTGACATAACAAATTGGAAAATCTGTTGCCCGGGGAAACGCCCCAATGCCCTCCCATTTCAGCGCCCCTCCTGAAAATTTTACTTTTATTGAATTTACCCACCAACACTGACATCACGGATTAATTGCTAATATTGCACGCATGCAGCTCCAACCATTACGGGAATTAGATGCCATCATACACTCCGGGGATGTCTTGTTAACGTTTGATAATACATTCAGGACAGTATACGTAACATAACGAAACTAAACTGATACTGTCGCAACTTCCGGAATTAATTTGCATACGAGAGTGTCATGCATAGTACATAACATTAAATATATCTGTGTGGCTGAAACACAGAGCACTGAATAATAATAGTAGTATTTTAATGTCGACATTTGTCCCGTGACGCAACAGAAATAATTAAATCAAATTGAAGCCATATATTTTAAAGCTGCTTATTATCAATTACAGCAATACATATGATAACCATGCTTGTTGACGATGAAATATTATGTCATAGTGACCCTTGTGAAACTAAAATAATCAGAATAGGCGACTATATTAACATAGAATAGCTTGACGCGTGTTTTCTCCTTGAAATAGCTTGAAAGAACTGGGCGTGTCATGGAATTGAACTGATGTACGATGGTATGGAACTCGTACATCAATCTTGCAGTGTTTAATATAGGGCTGTGTTCGGTGAACGCGTGGTTAACTGCTAGGCATGGTATTGTTACGCATGCTATGGCGTGGTTAACTGCTAGGCATGGTATTGTTACGCATGCTATGGCGGCTTCATCAATGTTACACATACCGTGATTCCAAGATGTCGGACTACAAAGTGAGCAAGAATTGCAACGGACAATGGAAAGATAACTTTTTATTCGGTTTCAGAACGAATAATTAAATCCAGTAAATTCGTGTAGGAATACCATTGTTGTATTTTGCACAGGTTTAAATTACGAATGCAATTCTTTGAATTTATATATTTCCAAACACCTTCATTCGATGGTTGATTACCGTAATTACCTAATTGTCGAAGCTACGCGTAAACATTTTTTATTATTAGAATAATTTCATAAAGTCTTGCATTTACCATGAAAGTTACTTTCACAGCCTCGCACTGGCGAAACTACTTTCAGTAATCTTTCACAATATCTTAAATACCAGAGTATGAATTCATAACTGACGATAATTTGCTATCTTATGGAAACGATACGATTATTCCGGATAAATTAATTAAACCAACATAATTAAATATGAATCCCAATATGAAATAGATTCCACTGCTACTCAGTCTACTGTTACCGTTGTTACGAACAGTATGTTCCGTTGTTATGTCTTTCCCTATAAGCTTGACGCAGGTTCGACGTCTATATTCATAGCATCTTCGTGGCACAGACATCCATTGTATATCAGGTTCACCCGGCTTATAACAAGACTGGTAATGAATGGTCGGCAGCCCGCGCCGTGACGGGCGTCATCAACCACGTCAACTCTTAGTCAACTCGCCGTATTCCGCACTCTTCACGTGCCGCGTTCGAAGACTCAGGCACCCCATCTTCGTCAGCACCGCGACAGGGGTAATTCATAATCCCCGCTTCACTAGGATTGCGCAGCCGAAGTTTCAGCGAGTGGCGACTTGATGGGCATTTTTGTCATACACAAACTGGGAATGTGGATACGTCTGTCGAGATGAATATTAGCATATTTATTATTTCATATACTGTGTGTTGAATGCGTTGTGTATTCAAATAAAAATATTAGTTTTGTTTTTTAAAATAAAAAAATAATGCTCATTATGAACTTGAAGCCATGGGAAGTGTACAATATTTGTCAAAAATATTCAAATGAATTTTTCTTGTTTAGTTTTCTTTCGCGTATGTTCCTGGAATTCGTTATTAACACAATAAACCAAATTGTCTCAAACCAGTTTGCGAAGTTACTTCGACTTTTAATTTTATAATTTAATGGTCGTTTTCCCACATTAATTCCCTGTGGTATGCGCATCATAGAATACAAAGCATGTCCTGACCAGCACTGACCAGCTGGCTATAGAGAGTTCATCACCAGGTACGTCACAAGAAGAAAAACAACCAACACAAGCAAACTGGACATAACAGATTAGAACTACAGAAGCATCACCAAATAGTTTACACCGACCCCTAGATTGTACCATGCTCATTTAACTATACGATGCGTATTTGCATACGAGAAGTATAAACTTATCACATAAATATGCAGTAATACAGTTGTCCCCAATGGGAAATCAAAGATGAATAAACGAATTAATACATTTAGTCCCCAATTGTCTGAAAGTCACACAGTGCCAGTAGCGGATGATCCAAGTTTTCAAAAAGTCCGCCAAACCACCTCAACAGTTTTCAGTGTGATACCTAACCACAGTGATTTCCTGCCACGTTTAATAAACTTAATAAAGTTGCAGTGATGTCGCTATATACAGGGACGACGACGACAGCAAACAACACGGCCGTGTACAGGGCCTACGTCCCGGGGCAGACCACAGATCACTCATGTAATCTGGTCTTGCGAAAGGATGAACAAAACAATACACATGTCCAAATAGGATTAAAATATTAACATATGAAGGACAGAACAAGGGGAGACAATAACGTGCAGTTTGTTAACTTAATCCTGGATCTAACAAAACTAAAGGTATACGTCAACGTGAATAAACCTGTATCTGTTGTGTTGCGTCAGGATGACCGCAAACAGAAGCTGAATGGACAAGGGAACAAATGACGTCACTCCAGATGATAAGCTGTGATTGGCAGGAAACAGATCTGACACTGACAACTATCCATCATGCATTGCGAAGTGACCAGCACGCGACTCTGCCCTGAGTAAGTACTTGTGTTTAATAGCAAAGGGACTGGGTTCACGTTTTGACAGCTTAGTAAAACCGGCTCTTAAAAAAGAAAAGAAAAGGGAACGTTCTGTATAACCTGCGCAGGGAACTTAGAAATTTTATTTAAGTATTTACTCCGCTCCCAGAAGTCTGAGAGATGCACATAGTCCAGTTTACATCAGTTCTTCTCAATAGTCTTCAACATGTCAGTGAATACATTGCTAACGATATATTATTTATGAAAAGTAAAGAACAGCGAGCATCAGCGGTCTAACTAGATGCTGCCCAAAGACGTGGCTCTCCAATGTTAATGAACTCGGAGAGATGATCACAGGAAATTACAGATGTGCCCGAGTTTTAAAAGACCCCAGTGGCAATGATATTCACAACACACTCATCTACGCGATGTTGCCAGGGGGCAATGGAGGCAACAGCATCGTCGGAGATCGCAGAAAAGATAAGCAATGAAAGATAAAATGACAAAAACTGGAGAGTTAACAATTTAACAGTTGCAAGTGCTCCTAGGGGGAGAGCGCTAACCCTATTGTGCAGCGAACAATTGGCCGGATCTGTATCGTATCGGCTCATCTGGTATTAGAAGACGACTGCGACTTTGGCCACAACTATGGGACGGCGGCCAATTCCAATTGCGCATCGTGACGGGTCATCACGTTCAATCACGTCTGAGACGAGAATTAGGGACGAGAACTGTCAAGATCCCGGGGGGTTGTCAGGTCGAGGGCGCGCTCACGTGTAAAGGTGTGGGGGTATTAGCCGCTGTTCCAGTCTCATTCAACGACGGCGGCTCCGTCAATGAGAGGGTAACAGGCCACCTTAGTCACAGGTCGTCGAAACTAACCCGCCCAATTTGAAGCAATACGGCGCATCGGAAAAATACCTTGTAAAATATCTCACCACACGGGGCTATACAATCGTTGCCTGAACACAATTTGAAATTATTAAAGACATACAGTTTCAGAAAGGTTCGCGCGACTAGGCATTGGTTCAGTTACGTTGTGATCATTCACAGCTGTAGAACTCTGCCAGTCCGGGGATCGAATCCGCATAATACCAAGAGGCTCTGCTTTCGTTCGTAAACCGTGTTAGTAATAGATAGTTCAAATAGTCTGCCCAGAATGAACATCCGGGTAGCCACATGGCTGAACCATGTACACCAACCACGGCCCAAAAGGACATAAGTCCCCGGGTTTTTATTTTTATCGTTCCGACTAACGCTATTAAACCTCTGTGCAGGCTCATCTGCAGAAGGTGGAAGGAACATTGTTAGATTAAACATCATTGGCATGTCGCCGAACCCTCCAGGCCCCGATTTCGCCGTATATCCGCGGGATCTATCATAGGATAATGGCCAAGGATTAGTATACAAGATCTATTAAATTAAGCGACGCGGCTCTCAATGCCACAGCCAATAGCCCGAATGACACTCCACCGGGACGTGGCCGAGGGCAGGCCATCTATATCTCGTGGTAAACCTATGGCAGGTTATATTTCATAATTATGGACGAGACGGTTGAAGGCTTGTAGCATTAGCATAACGTAGTGTCCTCATTGATAGACAATAAGCTAGTGGACGTATATAGCAACATGGTAAATACCAATGTATATAATGTGTGTTCGTTGGGTATCTAATATCACATTGAGTTATGCGTCAGAAGTAGTAATATTTGGACAACGATCAACAGTGTAAAACTGTTAACAAAATGTAGATATATGTTTTCTACACATTTTTTAAAGTGTTAAAATACAAAATATTTATTTCAGATTTAAATGTGCATTTGTGTGTGACTAATTCATCTTCACACATACTTCAATAACATAATAAAATAAGAACGGTTAATCATAACGGAATTAAATTAAAACGGGTATACACAACTGTTCACATACTAAATCTCACATCAATTACATATCAAATCTTATATCAATAACAACAACTACGAGCACACATGTTTTTTTCTTAGACACAACACATGTCAAAATGCAACAGAATTGTGAAGGTCTACAAATGTAACGCTTGCGTGGATGGAGTTTTGATTTACGAGAGTGGCATTGTGGCAATGACATAGAAATACCTGGAAAGAAACGTGCCTGCCTGGCACGAGTGCTTGAACTACACGCAGAGCCACACACTACCAATACTGCTGCCTTGTGAATGAGTGAGGGTTTACAAGCAGCTATCGTGCAGATACCACAGGCACCGAGTCCTCCAAGCCGCAGAGTGCCATGTCCTCCACGCCGCAGAGTACCATGTCCTCATACAACACTATACTAGTGGAAAATTACGTTTTCTTGGGCTTTTACTTTGTGTCATAATTATCAGGATTAGTGCTTCAAACAGTTAATAATAGCTGTTTCCTGAATAGGTTCAACTGAAAGTATGTTTTATGAAAACATGTAAAATAACTACAAGTCATCGCAAAGAGTCACTTCAAAAAGCATGTTTTGAAATTACATTCTTAGGCACTACGTACTTTATCTTCGCCTAGTGCTCCACGAAACTATAATTTAAGTCCTCGTTGATGAGAAATAACTGGATATAGTGTCCTTTACAACAAAGACCCTCTGAAGACATACGACTGGTTTAGATGGCATTTATACTTTGCTATGTCCAGACTGTCACACACCATAATCGATTAATTTCTTAAACACTGGCGAAAAATAAAACTAATGAAAATCAGCAAGTGATGGTCCTTGTAAAGAAGCATCGCGAATTTTGATAATAATAATGGCAGAAAATGTTTCGATATTTATTTTGAGAAACTGACTATTCACGTGGACAATGTTTTCTATAAAGCAAACCGAAAGTACAACAATTAGCATGTAATATCCATTTAATATTTGATGCTTCATATCGTGATTGCCTAATAATGCAGATTCTTCTGCCACAAAATCCCTCATGAAATATAAACAATATAGACACTGACATATTCTAGGATTAAGTTGTCAATCACGAAAGCGCGTTAATGCCAACATTAGCATCTTAAAAACTACGTATTCTGGCTTCTTTCTGAAAGAAATAAATAGAAATACATAATACGAGTAATGAGAATAATTTTATGATACCTCGGGTAAACTCTGTGTGTGTGTGTGTGTGTGTGTGTGTGTGTGTCGTGTCCTGGAAAGCACGTGCAGGAGCTATTTGTAGGCGATATGACGTCATCTCAGCTACCGTCGTCGACTTCAAGGTCGAACCGTGACTGACGACAATTCTACTATATCGTTATACAACTGTCCTACTGTGGTGTGCGTGGTGGTGTGCGTGTACAGGCGCGTGTGTGTGTATATATGTGCGTGTGCGCGCATGTATGTGTGTTCGTGAGCACGCGCGTTGGAAGGGGGGATTTTTACGATACCTGTTTAGAATAGCCACAAGGTAACCCGCCGGAGACGTTTGATGTGGAAAATATATGCAATTGCTATTTGGAGTCTGACAGTGTTATACATATAGCGTACTCTATCAAAGTAAACTTCCTCCAGTGTAGAACTAGAAGACATGCACAGATATTCTCCAGTGCAGAAAGGTCCCGAGAGGCGCTGACATACTAGCATACGTACACGAGTCATATGCAGGCTTCAATAGTAGTCTAGCTAACGCATACATCATATGCAGGCTCCAATGGTATACTAGCTAACGCATACATCATATGCAGGCTTCATATACTAGCTAACTCATACATCATATGCAGTCTTCACTGACATATAGACAATGCTTTGAATTTGGCTTCGCGACTCTTCGAAAGAAGAGGAATAGTTTTACGTCACGGTATGACAGTTCCGCCGAATACCGGATGTAAGTAGTATGGGGATGTTTCCTCGGAGTGGCACTAGTTGTGTTGTTGAAGAAAAACGCATATCTGTGGTTGCAGTACGAGTCTCAGATTGAGTTAGGTGATGAACCAGTGGAGATATAGACGCCAGACATGGTGACGGTGGCATGACGACGTTGACGGGGACGACGTTAACTGGATCCAGCTTGTCCACGCACCGCAGAAACAGCCGGGGAAGAATATTCGACATTCCACGGCGCGGGGTTTGACAGCGGGGAAACTGGCACAAGCGTTGCTAATGGACGTCGGTCGTGGCAGCAACGTCGGTCGACGTCATCCAAACTGTCACCCGTTGAGAAGGGCACCGAGACGCTACCCTCCGTCACACGCGGGGGATGCGGGGATGGCGATGACGACATAGTTAACGTTGCTTGCCAAGACGGACTGACGCCGCCTGTGAGTCTCGAGGTGGATAATGTCAGCTTGTTTTTAGCAGGAAGATAATAAGAATGCTTACGGTTACATCTAAAGCGAACTTAAACTACTAGCTTATATAGTTGGCATTGACGTAATGGCTAATAGTAAAGAGTTTCAGCTACCAATTACAGTGTGATTTCGGTATCCATTTGAAATTATCATTGTGATATCGCAATATTGAACTAAAATACTTTTGACAGTAGATGACGTCATTTGGGGAGATATTGAATTAGTAACTGTTCTGGAGACATTTACGCCAATATTTTATCGGTATCTTTGCGCATTCTATTTATCGGTAATTGGCGGAGTGATTTCAAGCCAAGTCACGCGACCATCGCCACAAAACATAGTCTGATCTATAATCACCACAAGACCCTATGAATTCAGGATCAAAACTGCAATTAAAATTTGATCCTACACACGCGTTATTAATCTCAAATCAGTGGACCCTCCACGAGATCACAAGAGAAATGGCGAGATTTCCTGATATCTGCTATCAACGATAATGTGACAGCATGCTAGTTTAAATATCTCCGCGGCATAGGCGATTATTTGGCGGTGTCAAAGGTCACTAGCGGGATGACTATTAGAGTTTTGTGGGTGGAATACAGTATTACACATAATACGGATATCACTGTGATCTCATATGATATATTAGATTACAGATAGAATGTAAATCTTGCCAATAACATGGCCAAAAAACAACATCCAGACGGGTTTTTTTCTTTACTATTTTTAGGTTTTTTTTACGTTACTTTCCTCTAGCAGTATATAAAGAGGACCTTGTGTGACACCGTTTTAGGACAACCACTTCCACGCATATTGGATTCAATTTACAGCATTGTTCACCGACGTACTTTAAAACAAATTAAGCGGTCATTCGACAATGTCAAGTTGTAAAACACAACTAACGTTTACTGTGAATAGTCGACCAGAAATTCTGTGGATTAGCTTTGAAGGAAGTCGGATAACCAACAAAATCGTGAAGAACGTGTTTACGACGAAAACATTATCCCCCTGTATGTGACAACACGTCAAGTTTCATACAACATTTACAAGACACGCATAAATCTTACAAGGAACAGGGTCTCATACTTATTTTTACACATATGGAAATGAAAGTTGTTAACCATAATTTTATATTTTGTCACTTGTTAATACTGACTGTCACGTGTAGTTTCGGCAGATGTTGTCATTTACTAGTACTTCATTAACATTAACTTCTGTATGAAATACACGAACGAGATAATATAATGTAATGGGTTAAAGGCATACAATCACGGTTGATAGACCTAGATAATGACCAAACGAATTTCAGTCTGAGACTATTTACGTTT
>JAULBP010034278.1:0-13470 GCA_032355345.1 Lepetodrilus pustulosus
TTCAGCGCTACAGATGTTGCGGGTTTCCTCCTGCCCTAAACTGACAAGTCGTGATATTAGTGAAAGATTCTAGAAAGTGACTATAAACCCTATTACTAAAAAAAAGGAGTAATAATATTATGGATATTATTATTATTATTGTTATTGTTGTTGTTGTTGTTATTGTTGTTGTTGTTGTTGTTGTTGTTATTGTTATTGTTATTGCTATAAGTGACCAATATGGTTCCACCTGGTGTACTTGTAGGCTCAGCAGCTGATGCAGATGATCTGCTATCCTAAAGGAGTTCCTAACCAGCTGGAGGGCAGTGAGCCAGACAACAAACAAGTCATACTCAGAATACTGGAGGTACCGCATTGTCTCTCTACATACATCTCAACAACTCCAACACGCATACAGTGTTTGATTTTGCCAAGAAAAAATAATTTACTATGAAAGTTAATTGTTGTTGGAGGGAGGAGAGGAGAAATCTGGGGAAAGTATTTGATAATAGTTGTGTATGTTGTTTCAGACATTAGATCAATGGTCTTTGAGAGTTTCCTGGCTGGAGTTGCAGCTTATGTTCAAACAAGCTACGACACAAACAGTAAGTCGTCATAACAAATGTTTGGAATATTGAATTGATTCACTTATCAATTAAATTATTAATTTAGTCTTAATATTTAGTTTTAGTTTTCATGTTAATTCAAATAAGATGTGTTTGCATTGTAATTAAACCTCATCTTATAGATTATTACTACTAGTGACACATGCTTCCCGTACACAATTCTTTCCGTTTTGAATTTGAATACAGCAATAATGTATTTACAGGAGACGAACCTCATCCTAGACAACATCGCCAAGGGCACGATAGATCTGTTCCATCAGCAGACAGAATACAGCAGGTCATCTGCTGGTGCTGCTTCGCCACAAGAAAGCAACAAGTAGGTGGTAACAGGGCAACCCAAATAATATGTCCCTTCCTACAAATAATTTATTACTGGATCTTTTTCCGTATCTTTGTCGTGTATTGCTGTGATTTGTATAGACATTGAAGTCCTGAATCTGTTTTGTTGTAAGTGATTGAAAGATTCCAGCAGCAAGGTTAAACTCCACGATCACCTGAATTTGTTGTGTTGTAGACAAGAAGCTGACAAGGATAGTGTGTGGCTAGTAGCACCACTTATCTCCAAGCTGCCAAACACTATCCAAGGGAGAGTACTGAAGTTGGCAGGACAGGTGTTGGAGAGTGGGAACGACTTTGTCACCATGAAGAGCAAGATGGACAAGGAGAAGAATCAGAAGAGGTGTGTGGATTGTGACTGTGAATACTCAACTAAATTAATTAAGGACAATTAGCCATTTTTGGACGTAAAAACGTTTTGTTATTTCCTTAACACTTAACACTACTGGTGTTGCAGATGTCATTCTGCTGTAAACCAACAAGCCGTCATATAAATTAAATAACCTTGAAATTAAGTTTATTCTTGAATCATTTAGTTTACCATTTTTTAAAAAATTTAATCTCGTCACTATGAAGATATGTTACTCTTTCTCCACATCCATTTCAGCAAATCGCTGCTGGGTCACCAACCCTTCCTGTCGCTGGTGTTGACGTGTCTGAAGGGTCAGGATGAACAGAGAGAGGGTCTGCTCAACTCACTGCACTCGCAGCTTGAGAAGTTCATCAACAACACTAGGGAGCTGCTGGTATGTCACTACCCACAGATTGCAGACGATTCTGCAAAATAAATGCATGATAGTATTCCCAAAATAAATACACACGTTTTCAAATGTAATATTATTTTTGGATATATATTTTTTTATGATTTTTTTTGTTTTATTATTTTTATTTTGTAATGAATTATTTTTAATTTTTTAACAATTTTTTTTTATGAATTATCATTAAAAAAATAATAATTTTGGAAATGAAAATGGGATTGCACTTTAAAATGTATTCTACTAATGCATGCGCCACTTTCTTCTCAGGACAAGTATCCAGATGAAACAAAAATCCGACAGAATATTCACGAATCTCTGCAACTTCGGCTCTCACTGGTAAGCTTGGTTATTTTCCTCTTCACTCTGTGAGCGATTCTTACACAGTAAAGCCTCCGAGACTCGGCCTTCTGTACTTCCGTGCTAATCATACCACCCGTGTTTCAGGTTGGCGGCATGTTCGACACGATCCAGAGGAACAACACCAACACGACGGAGTGGGCGCAGCTTCTGGTCCAACTCATCAGCCACGACGTTGTGGACATCCAGACGAACAGGTGAGTGTCAACGTCCTTGTAATGGAGATATCTTAACCTGGGGGCCGTTGCACGATGCTCTTGTAGCGCTACAATTGTAGGGCTCCCATCACAATAGAAAGCGTTGACATTACAATAGTTGTAGCCTACAAGAGCATTGTGCAACGGGGTCCTGGTGTTGTAGATGGAAAACTAATATTTCAGTAAGTTGGCTGCAGTAGATATGAGTTGAAATCAGTTGTGTGAATCTGAAGCAACATATGATAAATATTACTAAATATAAATATGAATATCCACTCATTTAATTCTAATTCAGAAAATGATCGGATGCATTACATTATCATACAGGGGTTAATATTAGCACTAGTCCTGTAGCCAAAGCCAAAATGCTCAATGCTAAAGGTATCCTAAGGACTAGTAGAAAATTAGGATTCATTAGGCTTTTAATTACTATATGTTATCATTATCAGGACTAGTGCTCCAAAATGTTAATATTAACCACTGGCAGTGCTGGTGACTTTTAATCCAGAAAGGGTTAAATGAAACTCACTCTCTGGACTCCAGGATAATGGACACAGGTGTAAATGGGCGAGAATCTTCGGCTGAAGTCTTTTTCTCTTTAACTTTCTCCTTAGATTTTTGTTTCGGTGCAATCACTGAACAAAAAAATAGTGTACCACTGGTAAAATATATTAATATATCATAAAAGGAAATTAGGATATCTACCTAAAAGGATTTATTTATATGATAAAGGGAAAATATGGGATCAGTTAGAATGGTTAGTATTATGCGAATCTATGCTTACCCTTTGGCTCAAATTTAAATTCTTTATTGAACTTTTCTTCTCGTGTATGTTCATCTGTGGAGGAAAAGATGTGAAAATAGAATGACACCCTCATTATTTAAGTTATGTTTTATCAAAAAAATACCTCTTTAATTTGATGATATGTAACAGTATCAGGGAGAATAGACATCACATCATTGCAATCTGAATACATGTTAGGAACAGTGCCGTAGTTACCGTAGTACCCTATCTTATTTCTCTCATAAATTTCAACATTACTTTCAAAATTTCAATAAACTGCCCTCCTAAATTAAACAGTTAACTACGGCTTTGAAGTGTGGTTGCATACAACTGATTTAATATGAATACAGAATACTGTAGTTAATTTGTTGCTGAAGGTAACTGGAGATGCCCTAAAGACTTGTGGATGTGACAATCAAGCAGGCAGAGGGTTAATAGATTTACCTTCAGCTACGTGAGGTAAGAGTCGATAAACAATATCCTGGAGTGTGCGGTCCAACCTGAAAGTAAATGTTAACTTCAAAATAATATTTCAGCGCAGAAGTAGTAAACAGTGATACACTTGAAAACGATTGTCTAACCTAATCATGATACCAGAACTATTATTTTTAAAAGATTATCATATTGGTCAAAGATGGATTAAGTTAATAATAAGATACTGGTACATGTATTTAAATATACTATGACCTCTACCATGTCTACAGTGACAGTGTTATAAAAAGAAAACAAAAAACAAAGAAAAACATGTTATAATTTAAATGACATCATACTTGACATTAACAAATGGGTCTGTGGGATGTATGAGCAAACTGCAGATTGGGCAATGAACGCTTCTCTCAGTATGCTTCACAAAGCAACTCTTGCAGACTGAAAAAGTAAATAAATCTTGTCAAACATATACACCATCATCAAAAACATACAGCAAAGTTTTAAGTCTGTCTTGCAAATGCATGTAGTAGACATTTTTACAAAATAAGAAAACCTAAATATAAGGTACAGATTAGTTGGAAACAAATAAACAACAGGAGATAAAAAGTAATCTGAATGCATTTGGCTCACCTACACTTTAAATATTATCTGGCCCCGAGATTACAAAACTTTCTCGAGTACGATTTCATGCTCAACTCAAACGGCTGATAAATCCCCACAAAAACTTTGAGCATGAGCTTGAAATTGTACTCAGAAAGTTTCATAATCATGGGGTGAGATGGCATTTAAATATATCAGATGGAATATTATGACACAATAGTGATAATAATTAAGGGACCGGGTTTATTCTCACAAGTATGCATGCACTCTGTGATTGTGGTCGCCTCATAGAGGTAGCCTTTACACAGGCCACATGTGATGTAAGGGTTGAGCGTCTGGATCGGAATCCAGATCGGACCCACGGTCCGCGGTGCAGTCTCGGGAACATTGATGACCGGATAAAACTCCTTCACTGGAGACAGACATCTCTCTGTTGAGTAGCTTCCGATACTTTCAGTTGGGGAGATGGGTCTGTAAATAAATATGAAAGATTTTCAGGAGGCACATAAATTATTAATAAATTTTATTGATATGGTCATAATGGTGAACATTTACATTGTGCAGAAGAAATAGACAAATTCATTTAACAAATGAATTTAATACGTGCATTAATAATATTTTTAATTATTTACTTAGCCTATGACTTTGTAAATACTTTTTAAATGATTAATTATATTAAAATTATTATTTTCATAACAAATAAATGTGAATTTTTTATGTGATTGATCGGTGACCTGTCATGTTCTGCCATTTTCTGAAATTTGGTTCGACACCATCATCTTCGGATTTGCATAAGTAGACAAAGTATCGCTAATATTATTATCTTATGCAGTCTAAACAGTGACTGAAAAATATAAGCGAGGGGCAAAATTCGTCTGCTATGGTGGTCATCTTCCGGAAAATATCAAGGCTACCGGAAATGCAGGTGCTCGATATATACGTCGTTTTTGATTAGCTACGGCGAAAAGGTTGGACCAATAGGTGGCTATGTGACATCGGTACAGTAAAACAAGTTCAAGATGGTGGGTACACGTGGTTTCTGTTGTTTAAAAAACATAAACACTGCTTGCATTACAATAAACGTTGTTTGTTTAATCTAAGCCTGTGAAAATATATGTATACAATAATGACATCACGCACACAGAATGGGTAACATTGTCGGAATGAAATTGTGAAATTACATCCAGACTGTTGTTTGGGTACTTCAGTTTTCGTGCACTCTGGGTATCGCTATATTTTATTTGGCGAAATATTGGACTAACAGACGCCATGAAGTAGTCTTAACACCCTTAATCTAATGTAAATGTTGCTAGACTTAGCGTTAATCGAAAACACTTTAAATATCGATGTAGTTGGCCAAAAGCTATAAATAGCTGAATATGACCGAATGGTGATTTTGGCATTTTGCTTCTGATTGTAGTGCAGTACCTACACTTGTGAAAGTTTACATTAATGCTACTGTAGTCCAAATTTATCATAATGTAGAAAGTTTGTGAAAAAATATGTTCATCGAGGCACATTCAAAACGTCGGCAAATGTGGAGACCGGCCACATGGCCTTCACTTTTCCTACAGTGTACATTTTGCCAACTTTCTGAAGTACAATGTACTGGTTGGCCCTATTTATGGCCGGGTAGTGATAATGCTTTGCTAATGCTTCGCTATTCTCCCTTCATTATCACTAGGCCTGCAACGATACATTTTCTTGCGATACGTATAACGATTCAAAGCTCACAATAGTATTCCCTATATGATATACGCAAGCTTTTGAGGTGGAAATCAGGAGCCCAGTTTTATTACTAAATTTGTCCAAATGTCATTTGCAAATTGTATTACTTCATTCCACAGACATCTAGGCTTCCATTTTGCAACTAAATATATCAGTTTGATGATTATTTCTGCGACAATTAGTCTGTATTACTTCATTTACCAATGTGATGTTTTAATCAGATCGGTCATTAACAATCGGAAGTTATCTATATTCTGTACAGATTTCACTCCAAAGAACATGATGAAGTATATGTCTCTACATATCAGAATCTATTTCACTCATGTATCAGGAAATTATACATCTGTGTCGTTGTGTAGCGATATGGAGCCTCGTGATATGATACGTAAATCGGAAAACTGTATCCTGGTGTACCGGTGAATTGTTGCAACTCTAATTATCAATACACGTGAAACATGATCACTACCCGGACATAAATAGAGCCAAAATGTACTGGCAGACAAATAATCACTTTCAATTACAGTATTTGCGATAATCTGTATTACCTCTTTACCCACATTATATTTTCCTGAGGAACTGTCATAAGTTTTGTTACAGCGTGGGAATTACAGTGCAGCGATAGAAATTAAATTTTAAACGTACTTGCCCAAATAGTGATACAAATAACAAATGTTATAAATTTTATACTCGCCCTTAGAATACCTTAAATAGCAATGGAATAAATGGAGTCGGTGAGTGGTAATTGCGAACCCTGCAGTGAATACAAAAGATATCACAAAAATGGTGATTAATGGGTGTCTCGATAGAACTACCGGTAGGTATCTGTAGCATAGTGAAATGCAATTTGCAAACGATGGTCAACTAAATTAGTCAAATGAGGAGAGGTGGAGGCTTGGTCTTTGCCGATATTTTCTGTTTCTTCGTTGTGCTCTTTGCTGGAAATCATTACACAAGCTGTACCAGTGTACTCGTTCAAGATGATATTAATACGATATAATCATTTATAAACGATAACTGCACCAGAAAAAGTCGCATTTTGCAACACTGTTATTTTTTTCAGGTTCAGAGTCTGTTTGCTCTGTTCGAGCATGCCTCGGGGTATGCCCTGTTCCGAGTGCGCGAGTTTGAAGAGGTGGCGATGTTCCAACCTCAGGTGGAGCAGAGCGTCACCGACCTGAGTAAATTCCAGTCCATCGTCAAACTGGTGGCCTTCTCCCCATTCAAGAGCGGCACCAATGCCCTGGACAACATCAACAGCATCTCAGAGGGTAGGCAACAAGCTGGATATTGATGTTAAGAACCCTGAAATCTATGATCTGCAAATCATTGCGTTCATACTTCAAATAAGTAAATTTTCTTAGGTTGCATTGTTACGTCACGTATTCATGACGTCATCTATAGTTGACGTCGGCAAAAGATGGTTGAAAATATTCATGCACTGCTCCTAAAATATTGACTAAATACATTGATGCATCATGTTAAGACTTTTAGATCAACCGATTCCCGATCCTTTTATTGAGTATTTTATTTGTTAGAATTGCCTGTCAGTTTTGTTACGTTCATCAAGGTATGAACGTAAAAACCGATGTGCAAACTTGTGTATCTGTGTATGAACTGCTTGGTGGCTTCATACAGTTTGCACATCGGTTTTTATGATCATACCTCGATGAACGTAACAAAACTGACAATCAATTCCAATAAATAAATTACTCAACAAAAGGATCAGTAATCGGTTGATCTAAAAGTCTTAATATTATTATTACTAAACACAGAACACCATGCAATTGTTTGAAACTTTAATTTTTTGCTGCAGGTTTGATGCATGAAGACCTCCGCCTTTTCCTTGAGACAAACGTCCCTAAGGGCGGCAAAAAAGAGAAGGTTGTGGTGGGCGTGGCCGACTCCCGGATAGGGGCCGCCATCCAGGAGGACCTCAGCATCAGCTGTCTGCACATCGGGGTCGTGCCCGAGGTCATTAGAGGTAGGCATGACCTGTAGAGCACTGAGTAGTAGAGTACCAAAGCCACTGTAACGAATAGTAGCAAGATTACTTTGCGATCAATATTAATTCACTGTTTTTCATAAATATTTATTATTTGGATCATTATTCGAGCCAGTAAGTTTCCAGCAGTAATTTTGAACACTGGTTGGTATAGGAATGTGTGTGTTAGACTTTAGAGACAAAAGTCTTGAATTCATGCCCTTCCTGAAGATCTATCATCAGTTTTAAAATAATAATAAAGAAAACTAGATTTTAATGATTGTTTATTGTGTTACTTTGCAAGAGTTGTCATATGTTTAAATCATAAATGTGCCCTTCAAAAAGAAATTGTGAAAACATTTATTATAAAAGAAATTGAACAATAATATGAACAGGTTACACAATCTTTAATTTTCCCATTGAATCGGCTTTCATAGAAAGATGTCTAATCGGCTATTTTATTTTCTGCAGGTATTCGGGCCCATTTCCCCTACCTGATCAAGGGTCTGACCGACAAGTCTGCATCCAAGGCCCAGCTTGGTCTGGGACACAGTTACTCTCGGGCCAAGGTCAAGTTCAACGTGAACCGACAGGACAATATGATCATCCAGAGTATCAGTCTGCTAGACCAGCTGGACAAGGATGTCAACACTTTCTCCATGAGAATCAAGTACGTCCTGTTGTAGTGCTTGGACAGTGTTAGAACCTGTTGTTAAAGGCATACAATCACAGATATTTATGGTCATTTTGGACTAGTTCTTAGCTACGTGCAAAATACATTCACGACATCCAGTTGATGCATCAAAGACAAGATAATTAATGTTTCCGTAACATTCATTCATATAAGATATGAGATTTGTGGTAACTGTTTTGGGGAATAAGTGCATCAGTAAATAACAACTTTTGGGTGGACAAATCAAACTTAGTAGTCCAAGATAGAATTTTTTTGACCATGAAATATGTAAACAAATTCTTGATTGTATGCCTTTAAGCGTGTCTCTCACTTTCGTAACTTGGTACAGTGTATGATGTCGGTAGTGACATGTATTGATGAACATGGTTTGCTTTGTGTCCAGAGAATGGTACTCCTATCACTTCCCAGAGCTGGTCAAGATCGTCCCCGACAACTACACGTTCACACGGGTGGTCAAACTGATTCAGAGCCGGAAGCAACTGAACGCCGATATGGAGGAAGCAATAGAGGAGATTGTGCAGGACTCTGGGAAAGTACAAGCCATTTTCGATGCAGCCAGATCATCTATGGGTAAGCAGAGCTAACTTGATGTTGTTCAGTTATAGTTTGAATTGTCCAAATGAAGCTGCCTAATTGTGTTACGATGCTTTGATACATTGGAACTCATGAGCCAAATTGTTATTTTAAATTAATTTTGTTATGTGGTTGTCATTTGTATTTTTGAAATAATATCAATAATATCTTGTGAATAATGCAGTATTGGTTTCAACCCTGATAACTGATTCAATGGCACTTTTAATATTTACATGAATGTCTTAATCATCGCGTATGAGTGAACTATTCCAGTAGTGATTGAAAAGAAATGAAATATGGCAGTGTCTGATAATATCTGTATGTATTGCCTCGATTCCAGTGATGAACATGTCAATAATCGACAACAACAAACTCACTTTTCATTAGCAGCGTCTGATTATCACTGTCTTTATTACCTCCCCTGCAGGAATGGACATTTCACCAATCGACCTGATGAACATCAGCATGTTCGCATCCCGCGTCATCAGCCTCACCGAGTACAGAAAACAACTGTCCACGTACCTCAAGAGCAAGATGATTTCCGTGGCACCAAACCTCGCCACCCTCATTGGAGACCAGGTTCGTGAACTCTGCACTTGTCACATCTGGGTATTTGAAGGAATGCGAAGAATGACTATTTCGACAAACCTTAGCCCTATGGAATTGTAAAAAGTACTGACATTGTCTGCTTGTGGATGTCCTTGCCATAAACTGGGTCCAGAATACCTTTAGGCTGCTCCACATTGCAGTAGGGAGACAGTCCAGTTTAGTGATATTCAATGTTTTTGAATGCATTGTGATAAATTGCACCCAAAATACTGTTGAAATAAAGATTGGAGCCATAATTCATAATTTTACAATGCATTTTTCACTGTTTATTTTTTTTGGTATTAAGTTGTAGGACTTTAGATTCACTGATGAGTATACAATCAATTTGATTCTAACATCAATGTGCGCACCATGGGTCCTCTACTTCCTAGTCAGTATGCAATGTCTATTTAACTGTTCAACAGGTGGGGGCTCGTCTGATCGCCCACTCGGGGAGTCTCACCAACCTTGCCAAATACCCAGCATCCACTGTTCAGATCCTCGGAGCCGAGAAAGCTCTCTTCAGGTAATACAGCCACCAGTCTCCGAGACTATTTCATATGCTACATGAGTTTTATGAAGTTTATTTCCTACATCCTCGAGATCCACACTAGTTACCTTTTACATTTACTACCTCTTTGACCCTGGCCAATGCCATTAACCCTCTGCCTGCTGGATTAGGCACAGACATTGCTGTTCAGGGCATATCTGGTTGCCTCAGCATCGAGAGAGTTACTGATAACCCTGTTTAGAAGATAGTATTCTAAAATATTGTTTATTAGGTCACTATGTAGTCTTCGCTTATGGGTGAGATATTCCCGCTGCGACGTAAAGCCATAATTCAATCAATCAATCTAAAATATCGACCATTCTAAGCCTGCATTTTAAATGTAACTTGTCTTATTCATCAATGTTTCTGCATGAAAGTTTTTAGTTGTCGCATACGAGTGAAAGACTCCTGCTGTAACGTAATACAGCAACTCACTCCCTCATTTTAGTTGTATGATTTGACTTTTAAATTAAGACTACTTTGACTTCTGTTGATTTTGTATGACTTTTAATGAATTAATAATGTTTTACAATACAGGGCCTTGAAGACGCGTGGAAACACTCCCAAATATGGACTGATATTTCATTCAACATTCATTGGCCGCGCTGGTGCCAAGAATAAAGGGCGCATATCTCGTTACCTTGCCAACAAGTGCTCAATTGCTTCAAGAATCGACTGCTTTTCTGGTGAGATTTATGTTTCAGGGAGGCATTTTTATGAATTATTTTTCTGACATGGTCAATGATTATATGTTTTGCTTGAGATGATGAATTAATCTGCAATGTATTAATAGCATTGGGTATTGCAACAGTGGCATTAAGCTTTTTTTGCAGAAATTCTAGTATAAATTAAATCAAGCCAGGAGCAACATGAGTGTGGTATGACAGCTATCATTCAGGGGTCATGGTCCACAAAATGATCATAGCACTGTAATAGTCATAACTGTCATACATTTGTATGTTTACACTCTCATTGCAATGAAATCGTTCTGTGGGAATGGACTCGGGGCCTGTGAGTAACAACATGGCTTTGGTAGATCGACTGAATACATCTTGTATGGGTTAATTGGTGTTCCTGGGAAGTTGTGTGCCAGTCTATTATAGTGTTGTCCCCTCGTGTTTCAGATTATCCAACTTCAGTGTTCGGTGAGCATCTGAAGCAGCAAGTTGAGGACCGACTGACATTCTACGAGTCGGGAGACACGCCGGCTAAGAACATTGATGTGATGAAGCTAGCCGTGGAGGAAGTGAGTTAATAATTATTACAATGTATATATCAGGGACAGGTTGCACGACACTCTCGTAGGCTACAACTGTTGTACTGTCAACATTTTCTATTGTAGCGGGAGCCCAGTTACAACTACTGTAGCGCTACAAGAATGTTGTGCAATATGCCACAGGCATGGTTGTTATCCACGGAAATCCACTGATTTATTTGTCCACAGGTTGTTTTATTTGCACTGGACGAGTGGACGTGGCTTGGGTCTTGCATTCCCCAGACCCTTGGCTTGTTTTGAGCTGAAATCACAATTGTCACTTGTCATCTGTATACAGATGTATTTACCATGTTTTATTGAGGATGTTGTCTATTTTCAGGCCAGCGTGATACAGACTAAGTTGGCAAAGAAGGATAGGAAGAGGAAGAAGAAGGAGAAGAAACTGTTGGAGGAGAGCATGAACACGACGGCTGACATGGATACCACCCAGGAGGAAGAGCCATCTGCCAAGAAGAAGAAAAAGAAGAAGAAGAATAAGGAGGAAGATGAAGAGGAAGAGATGGAAGTTGAGGAGGAAGAGACCGAGACTCCAAAGAAGAAGAAGAAAAAGAAGAAGAATAAGGAGTGATCGGGATTTCCAGCAGAACTAATTGAATGACAAGATTTTAGTTTCGTGAAAGATTTGCCATATGATTAAATTCATGCAAAGTCTCTGCATTTGTTTTAGTTTTGGTTCTGTTAACCATGGTTAAAGAATAAACATTCCCGATGAAATCAATGACAAGACAATTGAATTGTCTCATTTCTTTTAAATGGAAAAATGTGACGTCCTAATTTTAAAAAGACTTGTGTCAAGGTGCATGAGCAATTTCTTTGTTAGAATAGAACTTTTGACATTGAATGCTATTATGCATATGGTATGTCCAATATTAGTAAAATAATGTTACAAAGTTTTGGTATATATTCTTGTTGATGGTAGTATTGAAATATTAAATATTATTCTGACTGATTGTCATCATGCTTGACTAGATTTAACTAACTACTGAAGCACAGCAAGTGAAGACTGAAGTTTCCCTAGTCTTATAGTCAGAAATGGGCATACCGTATTCCTGTCCATTGGTATTGATGATATAATATGCTATTGTTACAGAACTATATCTACAGTTTGCATTTATCTTGTGCAATAATGTCAACTTGTTAAATGTTGGGCATCGGACCACAAATGAACACACTGGCTATTCAATGCAGTCAAATGTGGCATTCCTAGAGACTGAACTGTACAAAAACAATATTTGTAAGCAAGCCACAGACCATCTAGCAGAGGTTTGTTTTACACTGTAATGCAAGTTGTTCAACCAGGAAACAGATTAAGTTGTATTCCGAGGCCAATTATCTAAGATAGCATCAGACACACAGACTTTAAATTTTAATTTTATTTAGATTATTTCTAGGGTGGATGAATGGTTGACATGGTGTTGATGAATGGCAAAACTCAACATTCATATTTTACTACATGTATGTCTGACATATTTTCATGCGTTGTTAAGAGTTACACAATATTTCTAGCAACATCATTTGTATCATGGCATGAAATAAAAATATAAAAATCAATACTTTGTTTCATTTGTGTACAATGAGTTTAGAAAGAATTGGGTTATATTTCTGAAAATGCAGGAGAATCCAGCGAAAAGGCTGATAATGAGATGGCAGGTTACTCGTGTGTGTTGGGGGTGTTTACTCTGACACACATTGCATCCACTTTCAACAATTTGTCTAATAATATAACCCCTTGTACTGCCACTATGTTTCCTTTCTTGCATTTGCACGAAAAGTGATAAACGTGCACTGTACATGTATTGTAACACTTTGATCTTAAAGCCAGTAGCAGACTATGAAAATGAGCTCTGCGAGCTTAATAACTAAGAGATATTTAATGTCGCAGAGGTATAAATTACTGCGAGATAGTCCGCTACTGACTGTGCAGTCATCAGATCTATGCGCTTATGTAACAACGACGAGTTACTCCCCTTTGTTATATGATAAAGAGGGGAAGTAACTCTGTGAAGCGTCGTCT